>VYZV01040028.1:2341-15746 GCA_013401275.1 Pandion haliaetus
GCAGAAGAGCCTGCTAAGTTAATTTCTTATTCACAGAAAAAAACAACTTGCTGTAACAACCCAATAGCAATCCTGGCTGCCCAGTGCCCTACGAGTCACTGGGTATTTCATCAGCCACAAAGAGAAATAGAATGTTGCACAGACATTTAAACACTTTGGTAGCTAAACTGTCTCAAGTGATAAGGAATTACAAGACCTCTGAGCCAAAGATAACACCCTTTCACACTTACACTGTGCAAGAAAGACCAGTTCTAAGAAATCCTTTCAACCCAGACTCTGCCTCTGATCTCTTTACCCTCTGCAATAGCCCAGCATTTGTAGGCAATGTATCAGGTCCCTGTTGCCAGTCCAGAGCAAGCTTAATTGACTTCGCTCTTTGCAATAACTCTTTGCAAACACAGTCTAATCCCAGTTAATACTCACAGCATGCGGGAAGCCAGGTAAGGAGTTTCATACTAGAGATAACTCTTCATATTTGGGCTTATTATAATTATTTACACAAAGCACAGAGACAGGTCAGAATGAGGGATCACAGCTGTGAATACAGCTGTTCAAATTCATAGGACTTTTTCTAATGATTTCCACAGGCTTTGGTTCAGAATTTTGTTGCCTAAATGAACATCTGAGCCAAGTGACAGTGCTCTTGCTTCGTCTGCCTGTGCTTTTGGATCTTTACTAGATCTTTTTATCATAGCAGTGATGAACTGCTTTAAATACTTTTTAAAAACTATTAGAGTTTTAAGCACTGTATTTTTTTTTTATTTGAACAGCAGATTGAGGCACCTCCTTCAAGTTACAGCAAATAGCAGCAGTGAGCAGCCTGTCTGCCAAGCCTTTCATAATTAAGATAAAAGCTGTCCCAGAGGGTTAACAGGACCCCGAGGTGAGTCAGTATGACAGGAGCTATAAAGCTACGTCACACATGTACTAACTCAAGAGACATCCCATGGCATAAACCTCTTTGCTCGGCTTTCTATGATGTTTCTCCATCTCTAAAGTTAGACAGAAAATGAAGCTACCAGGGAAAGGAAGGAAACAAAAATATTCCTGAAATTTCCATTAATCTGGATATTTTCTGACCTATCCTCTTATGTAAATGCTGTTGTTCTACCTTTGGTCTTCTTGGAGTCCCATTGATTGCTTCCTGTGTGACTTTCACAGCTGCAGCCTCCAGCTTGTTGCCGGACTTCCCTTCTGCCTTCCTTTCTACATGTGCTTCCTTTTATTCCTGTTCCCTTACCCATGAATCTCCTCCCTCCTCCACTCTCTGTCTCCCCTCCCTTCCACCCTATCATCTCAGCAGTCACTCCTCCATCAAGCATCTCCTCTGGTTTGTCTCCTCCCCCACTGAATTATCCTCTAGTTGTTTTCCCCACTTCCAGAATTTACAGCTTTACATAATTTCTGTTCTTGTCCCCTGCCATTAACATTTATATTTCTCAAAATCTCCCAAGATACTTTTTTCTTTCTTCTCCTACTTCCCTTCTTCTCCCTCTGCCTGAAGTCATGGTATATAACCTTCTTGCACTATCGGTTAATCAAAAAGCTGCTTTCAACCGAAAACCAGATTTATCAGTGCTCTTTGGTACGCAGAAGAATCTTACCTGAAAAGGTTAATTATAAATAATAATTACGTTTGGTACCTTAATCCTGTAATGTGTTCTTATTTGTGTTCCTTCCTAAAGCCTCAGAATAGTAAAGCCCCTGGTACTCCTGCCCATTATCTTTTCCCTTCCCAGCTGTCATTCAGCACTCTTTTTGAAGTCCTCCCACTCCTGAGAAAATGAATATTGAACTGTTTCACCCATACAGAAAGAAGCAGATGTGCCAGGTAGGAAAAAGTAAACCTCATCCTCAACTTACCTGCACCAGAACTGAGAGAGGATCTGAAGTGAGGCTGGGAACAGCTCAGACTTCTTTGGCTGCAGGGTCAGACAGGTTTAGTGGTCGAGCAGGCTTATTGGGCTACCAAAACAAGTGCTGTGCCCTTCCTTCCACCCCACAACAGCTTGAAACGAAATAGGATGTATCCTTCATGTCTTATGCTTTGAGAAGTCAGGGCACTTGTTAGTGTTTAGTGTTTAAAAACAATCCTTAAAATTACATAGGATAAAGATTACAGAATTGTAAACGTGCCATCACAGCATGAAACACTCAGGCATGTTTGTGGCAGAGTGCACACCCTCCGTATAATTATACTCAGGCTTCTCTGATTTAGGCAAAAAGTAACAATAGTCACTTATCAGATTCCCAAAATGGTATTGGAGAGGATTCAGCAGGACACTCCCAAGACTTTCTGGGTAGTAACAGCCACAGGATTAGAGACATAGAAACACTGAGCTTCTTGCAACCATTTCTTCCATGCTGCACTCTGCTCTATTAGTGGTTTTCTAGTTAGTTTTTTTGCCAGTCTTTCTTTCACAATTCATTTTCTGAGCTGCCAGATCCTAACATGGACTTCTCCTTTCCCTAAGCCTTGCTGTCAGGCTGTCTGCTCACCTCTTCTCGGAGGATAAATCTTTACCATATCAGAACAGTACCTCCAAAAGTCTTGGATGCGCAGACTGAAAAGCTCATCTCAGCATTGCATGTTCATATAATAGGGAAGTTTTCTTCCGCTGCACTTCTGTGTGTGAGAACTGTTTTAACAACAGTTACACCTTCTAGGCCTTACTGAACATTGTATTTTCCAAAGTCCGTGTACCCAAGGGAGCATGCCAGTATCTTGATCAAACACCGTGGACATCTATCAGCTGATATCTGTCAGTTTACCTACCGTGCCTCTGTCTATAGTTTTAATGTGTCTGTGATTCTAATGTACACGTGCCTAAATAGCATCTGTATGCACATTCAAGTAATGTGTATGAACCTCCTCATAACAGACAGAAACAACTGCAGTGGAGATGAGTTTTCATGGCCTCCCAACTGCTTTCCTGGCAGACAGCTTTAATCCATTAGGCTTATAAAAAAACCTAGTAAAAGACAACTTCTTTGCCATTTGGAGACAGCAGATCCTGGTATTTTGATTCTTCATCTGCATATAATGAGAAGAATCTTCATCTTGGCATGACAGGCATATGTTGCCTCATGAATTCCTGAGGCTTGTGAGAGGGTCTTGTCTTTTCTTGGATAGCAATCATGAGAACATATTTTCCTATGGATATTTTACTTTCCTACTTTTCCCAAGTAAAATGTGAAGGCCCTCTTCTCTAAGGGCAATAATATTCCATTTTTGACCCTAGAAATACTTGAGCATTTACACATGCTTGCATGTACACATGAACACACATGCAGGGGCCTTGTTTCAATTTCAAATATCTCCTGAAACTTAGTGTGTAGCTAAGCTCTTTTGCCTCTTGCAACCTATTGCCATTTTCCATCATGTAAACACCCTGAAAAATACCACCATTTCCTTGGAAACTTCCGTGCGTGCCTTACTGAAATGCATATGGCTGGGAGGATTTGTGCCTACATAGACCTTTGGAATTGTGTTATGATTCCCCGCACAGCCTTAACCAAGCCATGCTTTTCATACCATTCAGGTTCCTCACCTGAAGAATGGGGCAGTAATATAGACCTATTTCTTTGGCATGTTGCCACGCTTAGTGCATTGCTTCAACTGAAGTGCTTTGTGAGCTGTTACAGCCGTCTTTAATGTGGCTACTGTATTTCTATGTAGCCTTCCTTTTCTTATGATGAAATTCATCCATAATCAGATTCCCACTTTTAGAACTATGCCTCATCTAAATACCATTTTGATACTTCATGTTTAATTGACATTAGGCACCAGGCATGCGCCCAGTGCACATTCTATAGATGGGACAAGACCAGCTTCCAAAGTATAGACCCAATGCAAATGTGTTGACTCAACATCACCTGATTTCACTTCCAGATCTTTCTGGATCCCCTGAAAACATAGCTTGTTTAGATCTTACAACTCTAAGGATCAAAATCCAGCATAAACCTGTCTTTAACTATACAAGTGACATCTTCCACTTTGCTGCAGGAAATCTTCATGCTGTTTTTCCCTGTTGTGAAGGTCATGTGCAGCCCTCAAGCATCCTAGGAGAACTGAGCTAGTGCATTGTTTCCCACGTGTGAAGTTCAGCATATTTTTTTCAGGACTAAAAGCTAGCAGATCTTAATTAAAAAAAAAAAAACAAACACAAACCAACAAAAATCATGCAGCAGTCCATAGAATTTTTTTTCTGAAAAATTTTTACTGCATTCTGAATCAATATGCATATTGTGCAGCAAAAGAAATTCTGGGTAGGAATCATCTTTCCCCATTTAGTTGTCCACCTTGTAGACATCTGAATGTCTACCCAGAATCCCTTCATTGTCTACAGAGAAAAATATGCCTTTCTAGGACTTCAGTCCTCTCATCCTTACTATATGATAAATTAAAAGTAGCTCTTTTGAGCTACCTGCAACAAGTGTCTATTGCTCTGCAAAAATTTAGCTCAGAATTTTTTCCCAGCAAGATTAAGTGTCCCCTTTTTCCCTAAGCAAAAAAAGGAGTATTATTCAATATAATACCCAGAAAAATGCATGCAAAGATGCACTCCAAAGATCTTGAATGATTTGCAGGATTTTAGAAATAACCTGTATTCAACTTCATGAGGCATTAGAAGGGAGCAAAAATGATAATATAAGCTTTATCTGACCTGATCTCAACCTCATTTTGTAATTCGGTTTTATTTGATTCTGGGATTTACTTGCAGTGGGGAGAGTTTCATCCTGAAAAAGCGACTGTAGTTAACGAGACTTGATACAGTGACATAACTTGAATTTAAACAGCCTATGGGCATCGTTCCTGGATTTTGCTCAAGGTGAATTTCATCACAGTTCAAAGAGCTCATACGACTCTTTATTAAATAATCACAACATGAAATTGTCCTATTCTGATTCATTGTTTTTTATTCTCATTTATTCTTATATTATTTATTCCACCATATTGTAATTAATAAAAAATAACTTAATACACAATTAATTATCAATTAAAACTTGTCAAACACTCTGAGCTTGCAATGCATGAATCCTAAGCTCCATGAAGTGCTGATGGAATCCCAATCAACGGTTTTCTTCAAGCAGCTTTAGAGGCACATAAAGGAGCCATCATATGAATTAAATAATTATGGCTCTTAATTAGATATAAAGATATAAATTAGTTTGATATTAAGGTTTAGCAAGGAGCATACTAATCTAGACACAGTATGCGATGCTGAGTGATATTAATGAAAAAGTATTACACTGACAAATATTTAACACCTATGTCTTTCTATATGGCATAACAAGAAAAGATGTGAGATATTGCAGTATGCTGCATTTCTGTTCAGAATCTACAACAGCACCGAGCTTGTCTTCACTGTACATTATAGTAATTGACACCTCAAGTAAAACAGTAGGATAGGAATATTTTTTCTTTTAATGAAAAACCAAAGTAGTTCCTGAAGAGTTCAGTGGCTGTCTCTGACATAAGAAATGGACTTTTATAGAGTTTATAAAGATTCAGAGCCCTTGAAAGTAGTATTCTACCTGCTTTTTGTTAATAGAGAGCCTAAAAGTCTCTAAAGTCATGAAGAAAAATATAAAGAGAAATTTATACAGTGATAATATTCTCTATGCATGTTCAAGAGTTAAAAGTTGGCCTGAATTTAGAAACTACAAAGTGGTGTAGCTCCTTGTTTAATGACTACCCATCCCTGCCAGATTTACTCAGGTAATTGAGTGTTTGCAGCAAAACCCCACAGAGCCTGCGGGGAAGCTGCAGAGCTGGCATTGGTGCTGAGTCTAGGCAGTGAGACTAGAAATTCCTGTGCCTCATAGCAAAATGTTTGAGTAGGAATTTTTCCTAGGCCAGTTGCCTAGGCCTGCTGCTTACTTGTCCAGAATTGGTGACAGCAATTGTCCTCTTCTCCAATTGAGTCTGGACATATTTGGAGCCATTCAGAATAGAAGCCAGACCAAGTGACAGATCACAGGAATCCAGAAGAATTTACATCAGTGAAGTAATGTTAGATAAATATAAGGCAGTGGATAATCAGAAGTTCTGTGGAGTTATTCAGTTTTTCAGAGATAAAGCCCATTTATTTCCATGTATATTCTCTAAGCCTTGGCATGGCTGAAAACAGCATTTCTGCTTTTTTCTGTAAACAAACCACCACAATATCCTAATGTACATGAATCCTAAAAATGTTATTGTCAGAAGTCACAAATTATACTGGATACCTTCAAATTTACATAGCTGATTTATGAAGACTGCTATTTGTCCTTTGGAAAATAAGATCCCTTTTAGTTGAAATTACCACGTTCCCCAAAACAGAGAGACTAACATTGCCAAAAAACTTTTAAAATTAAAAATTGCTGGTTACTTAAAGAAATGGAAGTGACACATTTGTTTATACAATGTCTACACAGTGAAAAATATAGTCGTTGTTTTAGATTATTTCAATCTTACCAAATAAGAATTGGGTTTAATCATCAAAAAATATAAATGTCAGATCTAGACTGCTCAAGTGGATAGTTCTCTGCTACATCTTAAAACAGAAGTGCAAAGACTTTCTATCAGTTTTTTAGCCATATAGCCCAGAATTTTGCCCACCAGAGTCAGCTGGAGTGTTCCCAGCAGGACACTCAGTGCTTAGTTCCTTTCCTACTGGAAAGATTCTTAATATTTGTTTTTTATCTCAGCAGACTTTAATTAGCTTTCATTTCTTTGACCTCTCATTTGTATTTTCCAAACACAAGTGCCATATCTGTAAAACGCCTTTTGATGAAAATGTAAGGTTGAGTATACCTTACGTCTTTTGAATGAGCATTGACTTCCAGTATATCCCATGTGTGTTTCAGCACATCCTTTCTTGGAACATCTCTGTCTGGGAGTTCTTGATTTATAAAATATATCTTCAAGGGCATAGGAAGGCACAACGTGCAAAGCCATAGACTTTACAAAGGACTGACAAACAGTTCCTTTCTACTTTAGCAAGCACAAGTCATGTACAGTGCCAGGTGAAAGAAGGCATGATATCACAACTCAGGCAACAGGCTACTGGAACTGGAACTTACATATTTTTTTTCTCCCAAAAATGACAAAGCAATGTCAAATTCAAGAAAACTAAATTTTTCATAGAGATCTCATTGAATAGTTCATGCCCAGCTCCTCAGCTTTTGTGTCTGAAGCTAAACTCAGTAGAAGACGTACTCTAAACAAATAAAGCTACTCAAAATACATTATTTTAAAAATCAGGCCACAGGTATATCATCAGAGGTTACCATTAACATTAACATCTTAATATGTGAATTTACTATTTACAACTTTTATCTTTTAAGCTTATAAATAGCTTACAAGCTGTAAGCTTCACCCATCTGGTTGTTACATTTCTGAAATAAAGGCTCCTTTAACAAGGTACACGAATGCCTGGACTGTTCTTGCTTCCTTGAGGCAGTGTTCCCCTGCGAACTGACCAGCATTAAGAATTTGATCTATTTATATCTTCAGTAAACATTCTTTTATTTCAATATTTGCAATCTTAAACAGCTAAATTAACTTTACCTTTATGGAATATACAGACTTTCTAACTAATGAGAAGTCCAGAAAACAACTTGCATTTAAAATGCAATGATATTTGCATTATTATCAGGGTCAGAATGCAGAATCCGGTGTGAAGAATGAAAATGTCTGTATCTTGTGCTCAAAGACTATCTTCCCTACTGGGCAGCTGTAATGGACACCGATCCTTGTTAAATTAGGAAGATACTGAACAAAATGTCACAAGAGTGCTTCTTGCACTTTGTGAGGACTTGGAACCACACATGCACTTTGGGTCTCTAATGGCTCTGGCAGTAATTGTGGGAAGAATAGCAGCGATGCCAGAAATTAAGAAGTCAAGAGCAAGAAACATATTGGGATTGAGGCAGATATTGACGTTGCACAGGTCATACTTAAATAAGTGCCAGGAATGACTATTCAGAGACAAGTAGCCCAAAGATACTTGGCTTCTCTTTTAATTTTTAATCATCTTGTTCCAAACACATATAAACAATACCTAATTGTAGGAAAGCTGGGAGGCAATTTTCAACTCCAAAGAGTATGTAAAAGGGTAAAGGAAACTCTGATGTTAATAAGGGAGAACCAGACATAAGAAGTACTATCTGAACAGTCTCAAGGGACCTGACAGCAAATAGACTAACAATCCTCAAGCATGACTATGTTGTAGAAGAAAACTAGGAGAAAAGTAAAGATTCAAAAGAGATACTAAAAATAACAAAGAAAATAAAAAACTAAGCAAGTGTGCTGGGTTGATCTTGGCTGGCTGCCAGGTGCCCATCAAGCTGCTCTATCACTCCCTCCCCTCAACTAGACAGGGGAAGAAAATACAATTAAAAGCACATGGGCTGAGATAAGGACATGGAGATCACTTACTAATTATTGTCACAGGCAAAACAGACTTGTCTTAGGGAAATTAATTTAATTTACTGCCAATTAAAAAGAGTAGGATAATGAGAAACAAGAACAAATCTAAAACCAACTTCACCCCACCTTCTTCCCAGGCCCAACTTCACTCCCAACCCTTCCACGTCCTCCCCCCAGGTGGTGTAGGGGGATGGGGAATGGGGGTTGTGGTCTGTTCATAGCACTTAATCTCTACCACTCCTTCCTGCTCACACTCTTTCTCTGCTCCATCATGGTGGTCCCCTCCCATGGGATACAGTCCTTCATGAACTTCTCCAGTGTGAGTCCTTCTGACGGGCTGCAGTCCTTCAGGCACAGACTGCTCCAGTGTGGGTACCCCACACGGTCACAAGTCCTGCCAGAAAACCTGCTCCAGCATGGGTTCCTGTCTCCACAGATCCACAGGTCCTGCTCCAGCACGGGCTTCCCACAGGGTCATAGCCTCCTTCAGGCTCTGGCATGGGGTCCTCCCCAGGCTGCAGGTGGATATCTGCTCCACCGTGGACCTCCCTGGGCTGCAGAGGGACAGCCTGCCTCACCATGGTCTTCCCCACGGGCTGCAGGGGAATCTCTGCTCCGGCACCTGGAGCACCTCCTCCCTCTCCTTCTTCACTGACCTGGGTGTCTGCAGGGTTGTTTGTCTCACATGTTCTCACTCCTCTCTCTCACAGATGTTGCACAGGGTTTTTTTACCCTTTCTTAAATACGTTATCACACAGGTACTACCACTGTCACTGATGGGCTCAGCCTTGACCACTGGTAGATCCATCTTGGAGCCGGCTGCAACTGGCTCTGTTGGTGATGGGGACAGCTTCTGGCATCTTCTCACAGAAGTCACTCCTGCAGCCTCCACCCCCCAGCTACCAAAACCTTGCCACGTAAAACCAATACAGCAAGGAAAAAAAGAAAGAAAAACCATTGTGGACACATGAAACAATAAGCCAACAGAAATACTTCAGGTAACTTTGACTTTTATGAAATCAGCAATACCCAATAGGCTTATCATTTTATTGTGGATCTTACAATGTTTGGCATGGTTAGACTCCTAGTTCTGAGTCAAGTGTTATTATGCATATCTCAGCTTTTATTTCTGAAAAAAAGTTTCTAGCTATTAAAGCTGTAGCAAAAAACTGACAAAAAAAAATTCCGTGAAAGCAGTCTCCTGATTCCAGCAAGGTTAACTATTCCTGGGGGGTGTGGTGGGCTTGTGTGTGTTGAAAATTTCCAATTTTTGCAAAAGGTTATCACTATTTAGGGTAACTCTAGTGACTATATTTTAAATAGTAGAATATATTATAATTACATAATTCTTGAGAGCAAATCATAATTTTAAACTAGATTTCCTCTTTCCTATAACTCTAGCAGAGTGGTAATAATTTGAAAACTATACACAGAAAGGAATCCGACCTTTACAGTTTGTTCATAAAGAAATGAAAAAGAAATTACAAGAGTCAGTGCTGCCTTAGCTGTTCTTAAATAAGGCATATATTTTTACTTAAAATACATTATTACAGACTTCCATAAAGTGCCTGGAGAGACAGATTCCCTCCTCTGGTTTCACCAAAGATCTGTTACATTTCAGTGTGGGGTTCTGTGTTTCAACTTTTTTTTTTTTTTTACTCAAAATACTTTTTAAAACCACTTTTGAATGTCCTTGAAAATGAACTCCTTTTCCTACAGATTTCTAATCACAAAAATGCAGGAAATTGTTATAATAAATGTTCTATAAACAGCCTTGTTTTGATGTATTAGCATTTCTGATTCTTCTAACCTTGCACTGATTTTCTGGCAATAATCTAACTGAGAAAGTATGAAAATGTTATGGAGTTTGCAACTATTACAATAGCATCTAAGAAACCAGTTATTCTTTTAAAATGTTCTGATTAAAAGTAAGTGAATTAAGTCCAATTTAAAAACATTGCTTATGAGGAAAATGTTCTGTTGTTGACTCCCCGGTGTCACAGGGTTTCTCTGCACAGAGAAGTACATGAACAAAACAAGGAAGACAGTCCTTAATCATCAGGCAGACAGGTCTGACCTTGTCTCAGTCATTAAGATGAGATCCAATGTGAGGGAGGATTTCTTAATTGGGTTTTTTTTGTGCACTGCCTATTTCTAGCATCTTGTCATCCATCTAGCAATTAGAAATTCTGTCACTTACAATTGCTGCCTAAATCAGTAATTACTTCAAACCGCATAGGTGATTTAACATAGTCCTATTTAAAAAGAATAATTCAACAGCAGCTGAAGTCTTGATTGAAAAACAAACCTATAAATGCAGTAGCTGAAATTGGACATCTTCAGTGCAGGCTGTGTTTGTATGTGAAAAAAAGCCCTTTTTTATAGGTCTAAAACTGCTTTCGGGAAGTATTTACTTATATTTTAATTAAGCAAGTGTATTCATAGATGTATTGTTACAAGGCAGTTCATATTAATTTTGATGATAACACATTTGAAAGTGTCTCGAAAGGATTAGTTTGCATCCATGTATGACAAAGAGAGACATGCGTATTTTCATTGTAAATCCTGGTGTTTTGCTAAGGGACAAGGGAATGAACAGGATTTTGAAGTTACATTCATTTTGTCATGTCAAGAGAGCTTCCAGGACTATCTGTTTTCATGACATGCCACTGTCATCATTACTGTTTTCAAATTCTCCTATTGTGTTTGTTTAATTAAAATAAGGTTTGTCTGAACTGCTCAACAGCATTAAATATGTTATTATGGTCCAAGGTTTCCACATTGTGTAAACCATTTCTCCTCACGTCCCAAGTCGTACCTTCAACTAAATAGAAAATTTGGGCTGAACTGACAGCTCTGACTGATGACTGCAAATCCTGATCTTCCTTCCCTCCCACTTTAACACACCTGCTTTAAATGACTGCTTTCCTGATAGCTGTGATGAAGAAACCACTGAAGTAAGTGAGGCTGAGCAAATAGGAACAAAAACTGAGTTAATAATAGATTCTTTCTCTCTCATAGTCATCATGAACAGCTAATGCTAATTGGATGCTCCAACACAGTTTGAGTTTTGTTTATCTGCAGCTATGGTCACCTCTGAATATATATGAGTTAAGCAGATGGGAGGTGGAGGTGGGAAGTGGCATTTTGCTGTCCTCTGTACTTTATTTATGTTTGAAGAAAGCTGAAAGCTCAGTTACATGATCTATGGTTGAAGAGTCTGTTCTGTATTCGGGTGTGATTGGTAAAGAGAAGCTAGGTGTTTTTTTAATTCAGCAAGAGCTATGGGCAATTGCTGAATATAAATTTTTTATTTGGGGTGTCTAAGTTGCAATTTCTATGCTAATTTCTAAAAACCAAAATCCAAGTAAGGCCATAAGCCCTGTTATAGACCAAAACTGGTGCAATAAATGCAATCAGCTTTTGAGAAATATATCAATGTGTCCTTGTGTCCCTTGTGTGTAGGAAAATATCTTCACAGCTATTCTAAAATCTTGGATTCTTGTCTTTGGAATATTTTGACTTGGCTGTATGATGGTTAAGTCCCAGCTTTCTCTCTGCTGTTCCACAGCATGGTGTCTTGCACAGCAAAGGGGTGAAATGGGACAGGCTGAGAAAGACTCTGAACTTTGATCTCCAGTCTCTAACATGACATCCTAATCTACCAGACCCCTACACAAAATGAAAGCACTTTTGCCAAGAGCACAACAACCTGGCACCCAGGCTTAGGTTCATCCCATTCACTAAGGTGTATATGCCAGCATAATGAATCCCCCTCCTACAGCCTGTTCTGGAGCCTGAAAGCATCAAAATTTCATCTATAATCCAGTCCTATGTCAGAATATGAAGAACTCCCTCTGAGACTACTTATGTTTCTTGGTTTTAGCTTCTTACCTAAAATTTAAGTAGCTGAACTTGAGAGGAACTTTATTTCAATTGTTAAATGGTTTGAATTTTCTTTAGAAGGCTGACAATGTTTTTGAATATCCAGTTTTGCACGTCCATATACAAGTATCTAACCCAGTAGTCTGAAAACAATCTTAGTACTCAAAAAATTTCTTTCTTAATTTGAAGCTGGGAGGTGATGTGAACTCTGTTCTAACATAACCCAAGGAAATAGGTAAATACGAGGGAAGAGTTAATAAAGGCCTCCCCTTGGTCAAGGGAAGTCATGCCTCAGAGTTTTGTTTGGAGAAGTGAGCAAAAGTGGACACGGGAAATCCTGTGCACGCAGTCACTTCAGTTTGAAAAAATTGTCCAACATAATCATCCATCAAATGTTCCTAAAGAAACCCAAAGTGGCAAAGCATGAGAAGGAAAATCTTTAAATGAAAGAAGAACCGCACAAAAGATAGGCAACAGATGGCAAGAGGAAGTAATCAGGGTTTTTAATGATTTTAACAAAGCTGCGAGATCAGCAGGGAAATTCCCCAGATATTTGTGCTAGGGATCATGGAGGTCAGCAAAATTTTAAAGATTAGGCAAAGAGGAGGAATAATGAATTAACAAATTTAGTTATAATAAAAACTTATTCAGGCAGGAAAGATGAAAAATGAGTGTGAAGAATTGCAGAAAAGTCATATGACATTAAACAACTATGCAATAATTTTTTTCTGAAAACGTAAGTGAAGTGATGTACATAGAAGAAAACAGTCCTAAAATTGCTGGAATTCTGAGCTGTTATCAGTCAGGAATCTGAGTGATGAGAGATTTTGGACAGAATAGGCAGTTTCATGAGAATGTCCTCTGAATAATAGTCAGAATGGCAAATGTAATGTTGGGAGCTGTATTGAATTCTTTATCCTGAAAGAGACACCGCTGAGGTAAGACATGACAAAGTTTTGCAAGTAGCATGATAAAAGCGAATTGTTCTTTCTTCCAAAACAGGAATTAAATCTATTACTCCTTAGAGTGGAACAAAACCAAACCAAACCAACAACAACAACAAAAAAACAAACCAAAACAAAGAGAGGCAAAACCAGATGCAAA
>VYZV01040029.1:1157-12427 GCA_013401275.1 Pandion haliaetus
TATATCAGCCTCTACTGTTTCCACTGAGGTAATTCTGTATTAATGAAGTTAACTGAATGTGCTATTGTGCAAATTCAGATTGTTTGCAGTGTTGCCCAAGGACTCTTAAAGTTGGGCTTTGAATCTCTTTGGCTGTCCTAAAGCAAACACTTTAAAATAAAACCATATTCTAAAAGCTCAGGGCAGGTCTTTATGTTGGTTTCCCTTCTTTGCTTCCAGAATTCAGCTGTTCATGGTAACAGAGCAGGGGAGGAAAGGAAGAGGCAGCCTTTAGCAGCTGAACAGGAGAATGTATAGATTGTATAAGGAAAATGAAGGAGCATTTGAATCTCATTAAGACTGCATGGTTCTGAATCCTTGGGTTTCCTCAGTAGGAGGAAGTCTTGGCAATTCTGTAGACATTTGAAACAGTAAATTCTCCTACCGTGAGGGTATGTAGTATTTCACTTTTGCAGTTGTTCTACTTACCTTCATCTAATGCCCATTCAGGGTATGATACATTAATGTCTACTTCAGGCATTTCAGAATAAAGTCCCAGACCCCCCTAAAATCTGAAATTGGCTTGAGGATAATTTTTTAACAATGTGTATTTGGATTTGGGTTTTTCTTTTTACACGCTCAAGGACTGTCTGCCCAACTATGAGGTTTAGAAATGTGTTTTTAAAATTGCAGCTGGTGTTCTGGTATATTCATACAGTGTTTTTAGTGTATTGAGGGGGACACCAGATATTACAAAATATTGATCACTGTGATTCAGCAATACTATCCGTAATCTTAGTGTCTACTACAGAAAATTATAAAATCTCTTCCTAAATTATCGTCAAAGCAACAGTCACAGCCCTGAGCAGCAGCTGCTACAATTGCAAATAAAGCACCATTGAGGATAACTCATGCTCTTTTATAGAAAGTTTTTTTTGAAGGTGGTTGACTGCATTCCTGAGGAGTTGAGGGGTTTACTATATTCCCCCTTTTTACTGTATTCCCTGTACTATGCTCAATTTTATGTTTAGATAGGA
The DNA here is from genome assembly GCA_013401275.1 of Pandion haliaetus. Taxonomy (NCBI): domain Eukaryota; kingdom Metazoa; phylum Chordata; class Aves; order Accipitriformes; family Pandionidae; genus Pandion; species Pandion haliaetus. The sequence continues at coordinate 2,174 of VYZV01040029.1, forward strand.
GAATGCCTCTTCGTCCATTATTGTGCTACAGAATAATGTGCCTCTCAGCTTCTCCATCTGTTGCCCTGAATTGCCAAACAAATGTGTCTTTTTAGTAGCTTGCCATCAGTTATTCTTCATAGATACCCCAAACATGACCATTTTTCTTCCATTATTCTCTTGACTTATCTGAGGTGTTATCTGAAGGTCATTTAATGTCTTCTTCTGTCATTCATTGGTGGGTTCAATTTAAGAAGAGAGTAATAATAATAGGGCTTGCATTAGAAGCACCTGGTGATTTTGTTTTCCTCAAGATCCTACAGAAGGGCACCCAGTGTCCAGTACTGGTGTGGTAACAAAAACCTGGGGTTGATAATACCTAAAGTAGCAACTGTTCTACAGCGAACATCGTGTAGGGTCTCAGGGGCTTGTGACAGGGAGGCTGGAATCAAGATCAGAAATGGCCTAAGTAGCAAAATGTCTCCTTCCAGTCATGTTGGTTTGAGTCTTTTCTTCTTGAAGCATTTCACAGAAGTGAGTATTAATATGTTTATTAACAGTTTATGAACAGGAAAAAGTGAATCACAAGGAAATGCATAAGCAAAGGATATCTGTAATCAGGTGAGTTGCCCTGTATTGGACCAGTTAAGTCTTCATTTGTTTGAGAGTGTCTGTGTATTGAGTGACATCTGGCACTTCAACAAAAAAATTCTGTTAGTTCCTTAGAAAGTACTGTCAGGAAGACGGGATTTTTCCTTTCACTATTAAAGGAAATTACCTTGAATTCTGACACTCTGAGGGTATGACGTGTACTCGTTAATTGCTCAATTCAAACTCCTACATCACTAACCCTAATGTTAAAAAATAAAAAAAAGCACAAAGTTCTGTTTCTGTTATTAGAGACCAGACTCTCTTCATGGATGTAATGTTACTGTTTAGTCAGTGGAATGCAGAAAGACTGACAGAATATTTTTAAGGACTTACCTTAAGGGTTTTGTACAGGCCTTCAAGGAAAAAGTTCTAACCATGATTTATTTTGAAGATGATCTTTAAAGATGCTCTTGAAAGACACAGAAAACCAACACCCTACATTTACAGCTGTGTAGACATTTCTGTTAATGTCTGCCTTAAAGACTTGCAATGTCATGAGTACAACAAGCCCAGCACCATTAACTGTTTTCTGATTTCATACATACCTTTTTAAGCCATTGAACTCTCAGCAAGGGAAGAAAGGCTTGATATAGAAGCTGCACAGATTTCTTACTGTTCTGAGAGGTGAGCTGCTAAGAAGTCAGCACTAGGTCTATCGATTATGCTCTTGATACAAAATGTGAAAGAAGAATCCCAAACTGATGAATTTCTGCTTCTCTCAGATGTATCCAGAGGATCTTGTGCCTTGCAAAATACATCTGTTGCTCCAAAGGCTACTACCACAATCGACTGGATGGCCATTGATTGCAGCGAGTTTTCACTAATACTTTTACATCTGGGCAAAGGGGATGTGAAATGTACTGTGATTGGGAGAAGAGCATTATATATAGGCTCAGGCAATTTCAAATAGGTACAAATGACTACTTCTGTAGTGCAAGAACATGTTTTGGGATTTTATTTTTAAGTAACAGAATGATGTAGCAGTAAGATGGGGGGAAATCCTCCTCCCACTGCCTTCTCATTTTGAATTTCAGACACTTTCCTCCACTTTTATAGCAGCACTATATCATATTTACAACTTCTAGCATTTCAAGGTTAGATGGCCAAGTGTTGAGTCAAGAAAAAATTGCTTTCCCAGGGATACTCAAATATTTCAGTTCATGTTTGGAAGACAGTGTTGATGTGCTACTCGTTGATTTCATTTCAGAAATGGACACCACAATGTTTCATCTAGACAGAGTCAAAAAGCTGATCTTAACCTTAGTGCTCACTTTTCAAACATAGTCTATGATCAGATGTCTTGTGTGCGGGCAAGGCATTTATTTATATACAGTGCTGCTTCTGGAATTTTTTAAGTTTTTCAAACTACTATGCCACTGTATTTCAGATGCATGTCAGCAGGCTGAGAGTCCTTATCAGGATTTCCTGTATATAGTGTCACCCAGTTTTTCCGCTTCAGCTACATTGCTGTGTCTTCATGCTTACTGTAGGAATTAAAGCAAAAGACCAGAAGAGACAAGGAAGTAAGGCTGTTGCTGGAGAGTACTGAAAATCAGTTTCCTGTGCTGGTACCCTCTGAGAGGACAGCATGGCATCCCTGGGCTTGTGTGGCCTGGAGAAGAGGGAGGATTGAAAAGGGGGCCCAGAGAGCTTGTAGAATTTCTGTCCTTGGAGGATTTCAAAACCCAACAGCCCTGAGCGCCCTGGTCTGAATTCAGCATTGACCCTGCTTTGAGGAGGGGACTGGACTAGATGTCTCCCAAGGTCCCTTAGCCTGTATTGTTCTGTGATGCTATGGAAAGAATACTAATGAGGAAGGAGATCTGGAGGAGGTTGAAGGGGAGCGTGAGTATAGATGTAAAAAAATCAATAAGAGAGCATAAAGCTAACTATAATAAAATATGGATCACTTAAGCACTATCTATCTGAATGCATCATCTTTTCTTTTGCCAATTAGTATAAAAAGTAGATCAGCAAGTTAAGTCAGACTAGGAATTACCAGTGACTTTTGCAAATAATTCTGACCCTTTCTTGCTTTTCGACTGTGATACAATGGCTGTTGGCTACCCCATTTCCATCCTTTTTTTAAATCTGTTATTTCTTGTCAAGAAAATTTTAAGGTATTTATAAAGATTTAATGATCTTGGTGTCTTTTCTCTGGCTTTCTGTGTTTCTAATTGTAAGTAGTTCAGTCTAAAAGCTGACATTTCCAGCACATAAAAACCTCACTTTGCAGCAGAAAAATGACAGGCTTTTGTCTCCCTGCAAAGCCCCTTTGGATATTGGTCCTTAGCTATCCAGGTCTTAATCCATCATGCAGGAGTCCTGGTTCCCAGTGTGCTTGTAAGAGGAGGCCAGTAAACGTGGGCTGCGTCCCTGGTGAAGGGGGAACTGTATAGCCGTGGCCACATCAGTAGCTTGTGCTGGTGGGGAGACAAAGGCTCCCTCAATTTCCTTGGTGAATCTGCACCTGCATAATTTTTGTATGCATACTGCCTGTTCCCAAAGCTGGCAGCAGTGCCTACACATAACACCCCCTGCACATCTTTCTTGGTCCTTGCTCACTAGGCAGCAAAGGATGCTGTCGAAGGCTCACCGAAATATGTGCGCACCTTGACACCTAATTTGCAGCACACTGGCCGTTTTGCAGAGAGCAGCTATCTTGTTTCCCCATCGCTTGTGGCTTGGCCAAAGAATATAATTGTAGTTTATGCTACTCTTCATGGCCCGAGCTTGATTTAAGCTGTTATAATTTACAGGTTTGCTCCATTTATTTGAATCATTCATGGCAAGGTTTGGTGATTGTAATTACCTTTTTGGCTTTAACATTTTCCAGCAGTAATTTCAGAAAATTCAAAGGACGTATAAACAAGTAAATGTGACAACTATATTATTGCAAATAAATATGCTGTAAAAGACCTATTGTATGTTTTATGCCTTCAGTATTGATGTTCCTTCCTAGTGCGGGGTATTTCACCCCATAATGTTTATGACTTCTTTTTTAATATAAATAGTTGTTGTGCTGGTTTTTGCTAATATTTTTATAGTCACATGTTGAAGCAAGACATTTATCAGATGAAGGCAGACACCTGGCCTGATTCTGTTAAGATTAAAACAAAAATGAGGTTAAATGATGCATTGTTAATAACAGAAAAATTCTGAAGTAATTGAATAGACTTAGAAAGTATTCAGAGGGAAATGAATACTTTCAAGGGAAAAATTATATCTTACATTTACATCTCCTGAAGCTAGGAATTATTTTATATATGACCTATAAAACATACTCGTAAAACTACTTTTCAGGTGATAACACAGTTTCCAAGAATATAGTAGAATTCAGAACAGGCTGGACTCTTTGCAAACGGTGATTTCCAAATTTTTGTTAGGCAGCGTTATAGTGACTTTTGATTAAATATTAAATGTGTTCTTTTAAGCCTTAGCAGCACACCTCTATGGTATTTAAAGTTATGTTCATGCCTGCTCTACTTAAAGGGTAGGCCAATGCATAGTAAGGTGAAACAATTTGGTTGCAGGGTGAGTAGATAGCAGAGAAAGGGCTAGACCACATCATTCATAGTGCCCAGCTCCAAGGACCAAATCTACAGCTTCCCTGACCTATGTGATCAAAGATGAGCATTCTTGAACTATAAACATGCCAAGCTATGCTTTCATTGCGGTACTCAGATCAGTACAGTTGTCATACCTTTCTTGCATAAAGCTCTGAAGATGTCATAGATAGAGGCAGTAGATGTCTTCTTGCACCCAGCCAAACAAAGCTGTCTGTCTAGGACCTGCAAACTTACTTTTTAGTGTTTAAATATCAAATTTTAAAGGGATTGAAGGGATTTTCTGTTTAAAAATGTTTTGTGCAAAAATAAGTATCATATCTTATTAGCAAGAATGGTTTCTCTTTAAATTTACATTAGAAGGTCAGCAACCGATACATGCTCATCAGTATCCTGTTTTCCTGCGAACCTGTGCTGTATAGTGCTTTAAACAATCCCATCTTAAAAATGGTGTACCTTTTTTATCAGTTGAAAAACCTTTACAAGCCTCATAAGGGTCCTTGAAGCAGTTACCTTTGAACAATTACACCAAATTGTTATAAATTTTCCATATTGTTTTTATTGCCTCTCTGAAATGATCTGGGATTTTATATCACTACTTTTCATAGGGTCTGGTTCTCCTGACAGATGCTTGCTTACCTCTCCCAGGAACTCTAATGAGAGGCAGGCATATGTCTGGTTTGGAGACTAGACTTCCTTATACTCATATTGCATTCATTCTTTTTTCTTCTTAAACGTTCCGTGAGGTTGAAGAAGAGAACTAGGACAGCCTCGTTCCATTCCTAGCTGTCCATTTCCTTCACTCCTCTTTTGACATCTCATCTTCAGTGAATTGAAAATTAGTGGGACTAGTTTGTACTTACATTTTAGCTCCTAAAAGAGTATTTCCTAACACTTTATTTCAAAATTGAAATAATGACAGTAAACTGATACTACACTTAAGGGATTAGGTGAACAATTCACCTCTACTAGTCGGGAGTGAAAGGCTACTGTTTTTACAGGTTTCCATATGCCTGCTACTTTCTTTGCCATTCTACTCCCATCCAAGCATTAAGCAGCCGTGTAGGAGATTTAATTGTGTGAATGGTAAGAGGTGATTCCTAATAACTTTTCAGGCACCCTACATAAACAGTTACTCTGTATATGCAGATTTTACGTCGTGCATACACAACAGACCTGTCTGTATCGGGCTCAGTCAGGATGTACTTGCACAGGTAATTTGTGTGTGTGGCAAATCCAAGGTGTTCTGGACTTTTTGATATTGGCAGGTAAGGACATAGGGGTTCAGTTTGCGTTTCTCCTGCAGACTTGGGCAAGTTAGGCAAAGCAGTTCGTCTCACCGGGCATGGTGCAGCACTCTGTGTCTTTTGGACTTGTCACCTTGATGTGTGGGTAGAAATTTCTCCTCCTACCCGTTTGTCTAGTGTTTTGATTGTGACTGGTGCCTCTGGGCGTATAATACTACAGAACAAAACCCCTACCTATGAGAGCTGGAAAAAATGCTCTGAGGGGTCCAATACATAGGAAAAGTCCAGCGGTTGTGCGGGCAGCCTGTGGTAGAGCTCCATTTGGTACGCAGGTCTCATGAGACCTGGTTCTGTGGTTTAATCTTACCTTTATCTCTCTTCTGAGTGCTTCTGATATTATAGTAGTTGCAAGGAATCTAATTAGCTGATGTTTGTATGCTGTGTTCACATCCTTAGATAAAAGTGTACCTATGCGCATGCATAAAGTGCCAAGAAATATAGTTTGTAAACTTTTGTGTAGCAGGGTATCCGAGATTAACGTGGCTTGTGATGATGGGGTGACGTCCAGTTTTCAGTTTTATGCGTTTGCTTATTAAAAGGAGTAAATAGCTGCTAATTAATGTGGGCTGTTCATTTTTCTCTCTTAAATACCTTCATTTATGTGATCTGGGTTGCTGAGACTGTCATGAACTTCTAAGATCTATTTAAAGGATAGTATGTAGTAAGCTATTCAAGACTGGCTTTGAGTACCACCTCAAAAACAGCAAGCTAAAAAATCCCTTACAATAATGAAAAGGTAGGAAAAATTAATCACTTAATTTTCACGTCTGTGTATCTGAGTTCAAATCCTGTCTCAGCACAAAAGCGACCAACATTTCGCTGCTCAACATTGGGGAGGCCATGCATTCTCATGTTTGGAGCTGTCTGCTCCAAAGGCTTGACACAGCTCCGTTGAGAAACTTGTATGCTTGGCTGTAGTGCTCACTACCAGTAATGCAAAAATTCATTAAGAAGCTAGATGGAAAATGCAAAGCTTCTGTGCTACTTAAATCCCCTAATCCTATTTTGAAGACTTAAATGGTGAATAAGCTTCAGGCTGCTGGTATGTAAGGGAGTGAATTTCACTCTAGGTGAGTTGAAGTCTCATCAGAAGCAAGCTAGGCTTATTCAAGTGCAGTTCTGTACCGTTCATTAAGCTTATCCCTTCCTGAAATGGGGAGGGCAAATGACTGCACAATTTCGAAAGCTTTTTGGAAATGCCACATCATCCAACTACGTTCACAAAATATTTCACGTTGACATGCTAAAAAAATTTGGTCTCCATCTTATAAAAGTTGCCGTGGGTATCGTGAAGGACTGACAGTTTCATAAATTGAGTAACTTGCAGAATAAGAGAGAAAATTACCATGTCAGTATCAGTTGTAACCAAAAACCCCAGGTAAATATTCTGGAGTGATAGAGCTATCGGAAAGTTCAGCTTTCACTATTTGTTTGTGTCTGGTATTGCACAATTGGTTTGGGAAATGCCTCTGACCTGGAAGCCTTCACCTGTTTACATGGCTGTGGAGTACGATGGAGGAAAGCGTTAAGTTTAATCAATAGTGTCTCACCCAGGCATTCCATAGCTGAAGTGGAGGGGTCTTGCTTTAACTCTGTCATTTATTTGCTCTTTGACCTTTGCTTGGAGAGTCCAATAAACACGAGATATTTCCTGCTGTAAGTGGACAGACTCCCAACTCAAATATACAAACCAGTCACTTGATAACATTAGATTTCATGGTGTACAAGACAGCATGTAAAAGGAAATCAGGTGTTATGTGTTCTGTTCCTTTATTTTCAATTTAGTCAGTGTGTGACCTTGCATAAGTCATTCAACCTTTTTGAGCTGCCTGCCCTCTACAAAACAGTGTTAGCATGGCTTGGATCATAAACAAAAATGCTTTTCCTGCCTGCAGGTGCTACAACTTTGATAATCATCTATAAATAATATTAATGTGGACTGTATTTGAATTAGAACCTTAGCAATGAAGAGTCAGCATCAGCACCAAGGTTCACCTGTACTCTATTCCCTCTCCTTTTTATGTATATACATTGGACTTATCAAGCATCTTCAGGTAAGACAGAAATGCTGAAATGCACAAATACCTCTTAATATACCCTCCAGTTCACTGCTTGCATTGCTGCTTCCTGCTGAATAGAAAAAAAATGAGGTGTCTACAGACATTTTGTATGTGCTATGTGCTCTTGATTTTTCCTTGTTCGATGTTATTTATACAATCACAAAGCATTTTATGAGAATATGTCAATCTTACACCAGGGTAATGGACATTCCATTAGTTTATCTCTGCAGACATTGTTGAAAACATGAAGTGTAAAATCAGATTCATTACCTAAATCCTTGGAAGGGAACAGGACATTAATCGCAACTTGTCTTGTTAAATTTTGTTGTTCATTGTCTCCTCCATTTAATTAATTATATTTCTGCTTCAGATTCAGAAGAACTGAATGTGTCCTTTCAGATAGTGATATGTACCCATGGAATCTGGAGTTTATGCAAAACATTTTTTGCTGCCAAAACATGTACAGAATAGATTTTTTTTATACTTTGTAGTTCACAAGGCGTGTTTGCTGATCCTGACTATGCTACATAAGGTACCCTGTATATGACATAAACATATGGTATAAATACAAGCTCCTGATGCTTAGTAGTAGATGGGAATCATCAAATAGGTTCCATACTAGATATTTCTTGAGGAATCTGACATTATCGGTGAAAAGAAGGGGGGGGAAATAACTTTTCTATATTTTATTAGAACCAGTGAGAAGAGAGCAAAAAAAGTAACTTTTCTGTATTTTATTAGAACCAGGAGTTTTGAAACCTTGAGGAATGAAACTTCTGTTCTAGCTTTTTTGTTCATTAGTTAAGTTGTTCTTTTACAGGTTATACATCAGCACGGACAAGTATTCTTTCTCAGTGTTAGATAATGCATGGACTTTACTGGTGCTAGATGGGGTTCTTTTAACTATTGTAAATATGACAGTGTAGTATATCTGGTATTTCTTCATGAAATCTTTCTTTTTTTCCTGGGGGCTGAACAGTTCCAAAACGCTGTCTTTTTTGCTTACCTTGGAACAGAGGATTTTTGCCACTCTAGCCCTTGCTGTCTCTGCTCAGGACATTTTTATGCAGGTTTTCAGACCTCGAAAACTGAACTGTTGTATCAATGCAACAGTGTACCTAGGAATAACTCACTGTCCTGAGTGGTAGGGCAAATCTGCACAGATATGCTGCAATTCTGACATTACTCAGGCCTTGCTGTAGCCCGTGATACTATTTCTTTGAGTCACGCTGTGGCATAGCTGTGTGCCCAGAGCTGCTGGCACAGCCTAGTTCTGAATTAGGAACACACCATGAGACATGTGGCTCTATTCAACACATGCAAAAGATGCTCTGGGCTTCTTTCTTTGGTTGTTATTCAGATTGTGGTTCCTACTCCATCTTATTAAACCAAAACATGAACTGTTAACTCATTGGCTTGGAAGAAATAACTCCACTTAAAGTTTGTTTCATGCAATAACTGTTTACCAGTGAAAACTGAAGCTGGAAAGGTATCCATTTGATTTCTTCTTGATTTTTGTGGGGAAAAAAATACAGAGGCGGTATCTCTAGGGCCAGTGGATCACTGTGTGTAACTGAAGAGCTAAAATAAGAGACAGTGATGTGTACTGCAGTTCTAAGTTGTTTGACATTGTATCAGGCTGTTTATTGTAAAACATTCCTGTTCTATAGCATTTCAGAGACTCCCAGTTTTCTCCCTGCCTAGGTTTTCAATTAGCCACTCTGTAAGTGTGAAACAAGAAACCAGAAAGCACTTTCCTTTGGAACAGTTGACATTGTGAGTTTGAAATCAAAATAGACTCAATGCAAGTTAAACTGCTTGGACATTTTTTAACCAGGCAGACTCATTGCAGTGCTGTTTTCAAGAGGAAAAGCCCTCTTGAATGTCATGACTGTCTCACTGGAATCACTTTTTTCCACGTTCAGTTTTAGGCTTAGCTAGATACTGCGACGAGAATGGAAGAACATACTTTTTTTACTGTGCATAAGGCAACCGTGTTGCTTGTCAGGACCTTGCACCAAGATGTTCAAAAGGATAGGTAATCTCTGTGCCTGAGGCTCTTCTGTAGTCCTTGCACTTAAAATGCTTATCAATCTTCTGCCCTAAAACTCTTTACTAATACTGATAGAAAGACTGCAACACAACTCTGAGGTCAGGTAGTGAAACTCTACCTATAGGAACATGGGGAAATTAAGGCAGAGAGCTGCCTAAAGCAGAAGGGATACCAATAGCTCTGTATCTGAATCTTAGAGCAAAGATTCAAAGGCGTAAGATGTACTAGTGGGAAGCTTTAAATCGATACAGGCTCTCTAAGATGCATATGTTTACGTTGGGGTCGGCTTGTCTGTCTATGCAGTGATAGTAGCCAAAGAACCAGGCTGGCACCCCCTCACAGTTACTTTGTGTGCTGGGAAACAAGCTCGGTTGAATTTGTAGAATTCTAAGTTGGCACCCACCATGCTTTTTAACATCAGTGTTGCTAACTTTCACAAATTCCTAAAGAATTTCAGTCTCAGTGATTATTTTTATAGGAGCATCCCCTGTGGCAGTTGTGGGATGGCAGGAAGATTGCAACTTCCCATTATAAAATGAAATTTTGAGCCCTTTATATTTCCAGAGGAAACTCAGAGAAATTTCCCCAGGAATTTGACTTGAAGGACAGACTCAAAAGTGGAGAACTCGGAAGGAAAT
>VYZV01040029.1:16536-55651 GCA_013401275.1 Pandion haliaetus
TAAAAGGTCCTGTTGAAATGGCTGATGATAGCCCAAGCAAACTGATGCCCTTGGGCATGTCCAACAAATGGTTGTTGAGATAATATGGATGACCTAAATGGCCCTGGCAAATTAAAGGTGTAAAACCTGGTCCTGTAACTGTACAGCAATAAACAGAAGGCTTGTGGTTTCTAAGGCACAGACATCTGCCTGCTCACTCCTAAGGCAGCCCTGTCTCCATGCAAAGACTTTTCAGCCTTTTGAAAAGGGCAAACAGTGCCTTGTTTAAAAAAGTGTCAAGTCATGCTTTGATTCTGATTGCAGTTCTTATTCCCTTTCTTTCTTGCTGGGGAGTTTCTCTAGGAAAAGCCCTTTCTTTCATAGTCTGTAATTAGTATTAAAGATGGCTTTGGCAGCCCTCTGTGGGCAGAGAAGGCAGAGTTGGTTTAGATGCTCTGCAGCAGTAATTGCTGTTACAATTAGATATTTGAGCCTGGAGCAAGACAAACCAAATATAGAAAGAGAAAGCAACTTCCAAGTGAATTGTTGCCCGAGCTCTTGTACCTAATCCTTTAGTGTAACAGTCCTACAGCTGGACAGGCTCATTTCTCTTACAGTCGATATTTATTCCTGGTTTTCTATAACGGGAATTGGACACCACTTACCTAATGTGGAAAGACTTTAAGGGGCTTCCTTTGTTGGGATACATTAGTCAAGGCTGCTTAGATCCAGCTAAGACAAGTCAGCTTTCTGACAGTGTATCCCAAAGGCAGAAACAGGGTGTCCCAAGAGGGGTAGGTAACTGATTAGGAGGAACAGCCGGCATAATCATGAGGTGGGGACATAGTTTCTCCACTAAGGAATTGTGCAGGAGTTGAGAGAAATTCTTCATTTAACTTGGCAAATGCTTTTGGACATGAAAACTTCCCAGCCTAAAGAGGACCCCTCATTGTCTGTGGTTTTATCATCTGGCAGACTCCATGAATTGGCCACGAGTCCATGCTTGTTGAAAACAACTGGTCTGGGTTTTTTTTTTGCATTATATTTCTTTTGGAGAACAAAATAAAATAAATGCCTTTGCGCTGTGATGTGACACAACTTCAAACTGGGGTCAGACAAATAAGAAGCTGAAGATGTAGGACTAGATTCAGGGTGCCCTTTCAATGCGCCTGAAGGAGAGCAGGGACGGATGGGTTGGAATTAGAGCTATAACTCAGTGGTGACTTGGCTGGTTTAGTCAAATTTCTAAATGAAAGAGAAAGGTGAAAATAAATGTGAGAAGTGAAAAAGGAGTATTACAAGAGGAGATGCAGAGGTATACAAAGCCAAGAGAAAACAAATGTGGAGGGACAGATGTGGAAAAGACGAAGTAGAGAGAAACAGTAAAACTTTGTGTATTAAATACTCCCTGTGTGTGTATCTCTGGACAAGTGTATACATGCACAAACAAGGTAAAACCCACCAGGTTTTGAAATATTTCTTAGTGATTAGAAAATAATGTTTGTCTCTACACAGTCACTTCTGGAAAAAAATATTTGTTTAAATTACAAAAGAAGCTGCAGGAGGATGAGAGTAGTTTTCTACATTACTTGAACTCCCTGAGCCACATCCCATCTGTAATTTATTAGTGTTGCTTTCTCGCTCCTGAGCCGCATGAGCTTCCATCACGTGTCCTTCCTGCTGACAGTGCCCACTGGCTCTGGCAGGCCAGGTGGTGACCCCATGGAAACCCATGTGTACTTTATGCATCTGATCCAAGGCCCTTGAGGTCAGCAGGGGTATTTTTGCTGACGTACTGAAGTCTCAGGGGCTTCAGATCTGTACCTAAATACACAAACTACCAGCAACTGCCTTAGGGCACAAGGATTTGTGCTATTGCTGGGTATACTTAAAGCATGAAAGAACCCAATTTGGAGGCTATAGTATAGATCACTGCCAGCATTTACTAGGTTAAGACTCAATTCAAACATAGAAGCTAGCAGTTCTGTCTGCTGTATCCCCCTGGACCTTCTTTGTAGCATTTCTATCACACTGTTGCATGCAGATTACAACACAAGGTGTGCTTGTTCTGAAACAAAATCAAGAACAGCAGTAGTGTTAGTGTGCCTTAAAGGGACTATATACAAGTGTGAGGATTATGATGAGCAAAGCAAGAACTGTTACCAAATATCGGAGTCATGGTACCAGGGATATAAAGGAAACATGTTGCCATAATTCTTGTTTTATTCTACAGTTATCTTTCTTAGCAGTCTTTTCACTTAGTTGATTGCAGTTTTGGCACTCATCTATGCCAAAAGGTTGCCCCTGGCCCGTGCTGCTCGGCACTTCAGAGAGAGAGGGCGAGGAGGCAGGAATAAACAGATGGAAGCACGTGTTATTATAGCACCCACAGAGTCGGCAAACTCCCTGCTGTCTGGAGGGAGTTCTCTCCAGGGCAAAGGTGAAATGCTCCATCCTTGAGTCAACTTAAGTTAGACTCATTAGAGTACAAAAGAGACAGTGCTGCATCTTGGGGATGAACCACCTGATAATCAGTCTTTTCTTTCATTGCTTGTACAAATACCTAGTATAGTACATAACATTTGAAACAATTATGTGACTGGCTCCTCTCTTTCTTGATGTTTTGAGGACACTTGCCCCTTCCTCTTTCTAGCAGTTGATCTCAGCAATATTATATTTTTCTAAGGGAAAAGGAAACACAACCCTCATAGCTGCATGGCTGATGGCAAAATTGCATTCAAAACAGCTGTTGAAGGGGGAATGCAGATGGGATTAAAACCACAAAGGGACTGCACAGGAAGATTACTTCAGAAAGTCACTTGGGGTCTAAGTAATAATCCTAATAACCACTGCGAACAGTAAGTATTTTCCTTAGCACTGCTATTGCTCTGGCAGCTGGGGGAATGTCACAAATATGCAGCTTAGAGATTTTTTGGGTAATAATAGAAACCGCATGTAGTAGGGAATATAATCTCAAAGCATTTACTTATCTAAAAAGTGTCTCTGGTCCTATAAAATAGATCTGTGGAGGCGATGAGCTTGTATTTAGTATATGCAGCTGAATTTGCACTCTGGATTCATCCTGGTAGGTTTTTTTGTTTACTCAACACCCATCTCTCTCTCTCCGTTCTGCCTCTCTCTGCAAGCATGTGTTGGTGTGAGAGAGATGTTTATTCCAGCTCACTTTTCAACAGACAGTAAAGCAGACAGCATGGTGTCCCATGTTTCCTTGTATAAGGAATTTATAAATGAGTGTTCACTCAGATACTGATCCTGTGGCAAGACTTTTCAGGGACTTTACCTAGATGTGATTATGCATCCACTTCTTTCAGTTCCTTGCAGAGTCCATGAGATGGATCTTTGACTTGTACCCATTGGTTAGAGTTTCAAATTATAAAACACCCTTTCTACTCATTCACTCTCTAAGGAAATGGAAAGGGTGAGTAAGTCATAAGAAAACTGCAAACTCAGACTGTCCCCATGTCAGTTAAGGTTAAGCATCTAAAATGCTTAGTATGAGGAGTACAACAGTTTTAAAGCACTGCTGCAAACACCTCTCAGGCACTAAAGACTTTGGTCTTCTCAGTAAGAACTTCCCTTGCATTTCTTGTGAACCCAGATTTTTTGCTAATTCCATGAGTAACAGGTAAAGGGTAATGAAGGGGATTGAAAAGAGGAGTCTTGTCCCCTGTGTTTTTGTGCTCCCAAATTATATGTTCCTATCTGCTGATTAAAACTTACATTCTAAACTCTCAGGAGAAGATCTTTCTGTGCCAGACTTGGACAGTGCTTATCACACGGGGATCTCCATCCTTCCTAATGGGAATGGATTTTTGTATTTTGGGATGCCAACCTCAAGTGTTACAAAAATATTAAGGGCGATAACAAAAAAAGGGGCTCTTATTGAAAACTCCTCTTCTTCTGCTTTCGGTTTTCTCTCTTCCCCATTTCTTAACAGCTGTGAATATTCCTTCTAAATGATGCTGGGAGCTGAGGTTTAAAAAAAAAACATTTTCTAAACCCTGCAATACTTCACATAAAATTTTGTGGGAGTTGGTGGCAACTGCTATGTCCAGAGAAATTATTGAAGCTATGGACTGGGAAGTTAAGAAAAGGAAGGCGTATGCTGAACTGGAGTTACTTGGTGCATGATTTTGCTTTCTTTTACCTTGGACCACCTTGTCTCCTATCTTGTTACTATTCGGATAATTTGAACTCAATAACAGTGGTTTTGCCACCTAAGTGGCCCCATAAATGCAATGAGCCAAGGCAGAGGGAAAGTAGAGCTTTTAGTAGTCATTGCAAGAGCTCTCGTTTGTTTTGAGCTCCTGCAAGCCTGCTTCAGGTTTAAATACTCGACCCAACCAGTGGATTTGAGAACGCCTCAGTAATATCTGGGCTGACATGTGATTGTTTCTCTGAAAGCAGGATGACCTGGAGTTAAATGCAGTAACAGCTCCGTGACAGCTTCTGTGAACGTCAGGAGTTTACAGTGTTTATCTTTGCTGGAGGGAGAATGTTAGCAGGTTGTAAATTCAGATTGGGTTTCCTCTCAGCTTGGAAGACAAATCCAGATTCTTTGTGTTGTGTAGTTCCCTCCTGCTTTTATTTATATATTTTAATTTTTTTTCCTCCTGCCTTTCCTGTAATCCCTTAACTAGTGCTATTAACATTGAGTGTTGCAGAAAGCAGGACTTTTGCCATGAGATATATTAGGAGGTTAAATGACTATCTCTGTGGCTTAAGTAGTGGTATCCAAGCTTCACAGAAAGCATCTCTTTTTCCATTTCTTTTAAAATAAATAATGGGATACCTGACATCTCAAGAGGACTGGTAATGCTAACAAAGACTTAACCACAGAAATCAGCCCAAACCAAAGAACTCTGTCGCTGGAACATCCCAAAGCACATTGGTTATTTTTGGAAAAAAAATATAAAATACAGCTGACAGCATCCACCTCGTGCCTTGCAGCTGAGCTCTTCAAATCTTCCTAAGGGATATGAAACACCTATTCCCATCGACAGCTGATTTTCCTAGGGTCTCAGGGAATTTCAGTTGCGTAAGAAACACTGCAAAGGAATAGCCCCTGAAAAATTTCGAATTCCTCACTGGCAATGGAAAGAATTTATATAATTGTGATGGACAGTGAAGTAATCAAAATATGCAGTTTTGGGGAAGCTGAATTTAGTCCAATTCAGCTGACAGAAGAGGTTTCTCTGCCTCAGCTGCTTGCAGAATTACATCTATATTCAAGAAGCTTAAGCATTCTGGTTTAGAGAGTCTTAAGGATTTGATTACTGCATTTTCAAAGTAAAATATTTCAATTAAAATATTTCAATTTTTTTTTTTTGTTTTGGCATGGCATTTTTTCCAAAGTTGTTTCAAATAGACCAGCATTCTAAGAAGTGAAAGGAAAAAGAGCAAAGAGTGAGGACTAAATACCTACATATTAGCTGTTTTGACATTTTAAAGGTTGTTTACCCTTCTTTACAAAAGCTGTTTCCTGAAGGTCTTTACTGGATATTCCATGAGAAAGAAAATGCCTGAAGGAGAAAGGATGCTCTGAGGAGCAAGATCTTCACTTTTACTAATAATTAGCCCATGTTGTAATCCTAGAAATCAAAGAAAACACAATTCTTGCACGGATGGCCCTTTGGAATAGCCTTCTTAATGGGAACCACATTTGAAATACTATTAGCAGTAGTTAATTACCTAATAAATTTAGTACCTAAATTCGCCAGTTGAGACAGGGCTCTCTCCTGCAGCTTACCTGTGCATATGGCTTGTAAATGAAAACCTCTTGTAGCAAAGACGTGGCCATGTAAAGCACTGGTGGAAATCTGCCTGCTAGAGTAGGATGGAGGCAAATAGGGCTCCTATGGCTTGTAGGGATTCATGCAAGATACTTGATCCCCCGTATTCCCTAAGGAGACCTGTAGCTGCTTAATCACACTTACTCTGTCCGTGTATTTTGCAAATTAAAGGAACATATTTGAAAGGTTGACGTCGCTAACCAGGTCATATTCTTCTGTTCGGCTTTTGGCCTCTCAACTAAGGCCAGCAACAAGGCTTTTAATGAATATTGTTTTGCCAGGCAGATGTCTGTCCTGTTCATTCAGAGCTGTGGTGAGATCTAGCAACTCCTTTCACATAGAAAGATGAAAGGAAAAAGATTTACTTAATAAAACGAATCTTGCTTAATTGCTGTGGTTAGTCTCCTGCCTGGGTTTTATGGGTTCCTGCAGCTGGCTTTCATCTCCTGATTTACTCTGGGAACAAAGAAGGAAAGGAGTGAACTTAAATCATAGCAGGAAGAAGTTGAAATTTTTTTGGCAGAGCTCGGGAAGGTTGGAGACTTACTGTGAAGTGCAGCCCAGAAACAGGCCACCAGGAGAGGCTCCCTGGCTTTCGGGAGATACAGTAAAATAATTTCTTACAATGCGACCTTTACAGTTAGTAATGTCAAGGGCTTCTACGGGTCTGGGCAACTAAGGGAGGAGGGTTAGCAAAGAGTTGCAAGAAACATTGAGGCTCCAGAGAAGACTGACCAAAAGGGGTCAGTATTTGTTAAGTTGAAACACCAACTTGACAAATATAAACAGAGGAGGATTTAGCAGGAGCATCCTCTCCCTTGCCCAGCATGGTGAGGTATGGCATGCCCATGCTCGGCTCGTGTGACCCAGGGACTACCTTATAAATGAGCCGATCCCCCCGGTTGGCCTGAACCTACATCTGTCTCTAATATTTACATTTCAAATACTTCCTAAAGAAAAGTATTCCGGCACAGCAGGTTGGACAACAGATGTGAGCTGAAGAGACTGTCTGTACAAAGCAGCGGTCACTGATCTAAAACCAGGCTGCTCTTAGACCAAAGTACAGCATGCCGAGAATAGCATGGTATTTATGAGGAGCACAGAAGATGCAGAGCTAAGTATAACCCTCTGGAAACAAACAGTCTAACAGGAGCCAGAAGGTTTAGTGTCTGGAAAACTATTCCACATATTATGAAGCTTACTGATTATAGGAATTTAGTATTGATTTAGCTTTTTATTCTTCAGTGCAGCCTTGTCTACCCTGCTGCAGTGAAACTTTCTGCTGGAGTGCAGTTTGACAATACTTCTAGCCCCACGTAAGAGGTATCTGATGCTGCTGAGGGTTTTGCCCTGATCCCCCCTCCACCCCTCACTTTGTGCTTCTGCACTTCCCTGGCACTGACATTGCTGCTTATCTAATCTTGCAGGGAGCCATCCAAGAAGCTAAATTATCCACTGATTAATGCTACCAACTTAAGTTGCCAGTGAGTCAGCTGGGTGTTAGTGCCAGGCTAAAGAGAGTTAGGGACCTTGTACAGGCAGGGGCTCCTAATCAGCTTCCTGAGGTGTTAGCCTACCTCTAACTTCAGATTCTTCCTTTGCCAGTACCTTACTTATCTGTATCATAGCACATCTAGGCAACGCAGCCCCGCTTGGATCTGTCCTTTGAGGCTGACTTTATCTGGAATAAGAGAGGTGATGCTCTCTAGGATTAGCATGCGTCAGCAAAATCATACAGCATGTGAAGAACTGTGTGGAGTACTCAGCAGTCTGCCCTCTCTATAGCACTGCTGCAGGTGGCAGAACCCTTCCATGGCCGTAGCAGTTTTGCAAGATTAAAATCTAAATTTTAATAGGAAACTATAATTTGAGCTCCTCAAATCTTAAGTCACATCTTCAGCTCTGGCTGTTGCTGATTCAGTTGCCTTTCAGTTACTGTCTTTATCAGCTCTGTAGTGTTATGTCTAAATACCGCTGAGATTTCTTGTAATTTGAGGACAGTGAAATGGAACAGCTAGATTTTCATCTGTAGTTTATCAGAATGTATTAATTAGAAGTATAATTTCAAAGTTTGTTAGGAAGATAAGGTGCTAAATGGAAAACTTTGCAACTAAGTTTCAATTTGGAAATGAAATATTTTCTTGGAAATTGCACGTTTACATAAGGGCATTTGCTGTGAGACTGTGGAAGTAAATGTTTTTACTTGTTCTTGACAATAAGTAATGATTTCTAGGTAAGCTTCTGGAGAGTTTTTCTGTAATGTCTTTGAGATGCTGCTTGTTCTGCATGCCAGCAAAATGTTTTAATTCTCCATTTGAGAGATGCAAAGAGAGACAGTTACTTTGAGACAAAGCTGAGGCAGACATTTCCTGTGCTATGAATTAATAACCTTAGAAGTTCAAGCAAGAAAGTCTTTCACTGTTCTGGCTACCATGTGTTCATAAAGCTTCAAAAACCGGTTCAGACGTAGTCCTCTATCCAGTGTGGGATTGAAGCTGACCTCTGATATTCTGCACTGTTCTTAATGATGGTCTTTCTTTCGTCTTTCCATTGCAAGGTCTGCTTTTGTCAGAAGATCAAAAACTGTGCTTAACTTTCAGCACATAGACAATCAAATGCAAATAAATGGGCTGTTGCCCTTAGGTTTTGTGCATACGTAGGTAACTTGATTAGCAGGGTCTGTGTTTAGATCCAGAAAAAGGAAAGGGTGATTTTTGTTACTGGGCAACAGACTTGGGGCTGTGGTTTAGTTACTACTACTGTTGAGAGCACATAGCCAAAGTGACAGGCAATTTAGTGACACCCACAGAAAATACAATAATGTTTCAGAATAATATTGGAGGGGAAGNTACGTGCAGGTTGTAGAGCTGTGCAGAAAAGCCTCTGTGTGAGGACAACGATCTACTTATGAATAAGCAGATGTGGCAAAGGGGAGGATTTTCTAGTTGGAGAGGGGAACCATGCACTAAGGAAATCTGGAGTACTTCAGCTGCTTGTCATCTGCATTTATTGTCACTGTACCTGCCTCCCATAAGTAAACCTGGTAAATGTATATGTACTGCATAGATTAGGTGGGTAAATACAGGAGACCATCAGGTAATTTGGCCTCCAGGTCCTCAGTATCAGGGTTTACTGAGGTAGCATAACTTACAAATTTTTATGTACAAAGTTGGCACTATAGATTTAAAAAATTAATATTTAATCATAAGCATGCAACAAGGTTAACAAATCTTTGGTAAAGAATTAAATAGACTTTTCCTTGCTAGCACTCAAACACCAAGTAAATAAAAATTTAAGTGAAAACATTTGTAGCATATGTGTACAGACTGCATTTACAAATGTATGGGGCTCAGTACTGTCTGACTTTATTCTGATTCATCCATTGACCTTGTTACATAAAACTCAATGCCCTTTTTAGAGGGACAGTTGCAAATTGTGCTTCTGCATATTTATTTAGGAAGTTCAATCTTCTGGGTGTTCGTACCCTAATTCCAGTGCTAAGTGCAATCACAACATTGATTTTTCTCACTAAACATAACCTACTTTACCCTGGGATGGAATTTTTTTTTTTTTAATGGGCTTTATATAATGGCATATGTGAAAACCACTCAACTTAATGCCCCATACTGTAGTTAATTAACAAAATGGTATTGTAGCCACAGTCTTTCATCCTCTGGCAGTGTATTTTACCACTAACCTAAGCCATGCAAAATGTCCATCCTAATTAACAGGAGGCCAGGTATTGACTATGTCAAGCTACATGGTGGAAAGAGCAATTTGCAGCTGCTGACAAAGTTGTAATTCTGTTGAAAATCCTAACATGAGGAGCCTCATTTTGACTGATGTTATGCCATTTCAGAGCCCATCTCCAGGAACAGCTGAACAAAGTATCTAAATGATCAGTTTTTACCTCTCTCCAGTTGCTAAATAACAGTACCCTAAAATAGATCCAAACATCTCCTAAAATACATACTACCAAAACCACGTTGATGGATTTATCCAGATTTCAAGATTGGTGGTAGTGTTTTCTTGTTAATTAATGTTTATTTATTGTTCATTTATTTGAACTGTAATATACTGGAAAACTTAATGGGACTTAAAGCTTTAATGAACCTTCAGTAATGGATTTGATTCTCCTTTTACTTTTTCTGTTTTCATCTCTGAGTCAACTGAAGGCATTAGAGATGCATCAGGTTTGTGCTAGTTTTACTAGAGCAAGACAGAAATCTGTGAAGTTCCATGGTGTTTCATGTTACTAATGAGAGAATTAAGCGCCGATGCTTTTATACTGAGAAAAAACCCTTTTCTTTTTCAATGCCTTTAATTGTGTTTTGTCTCACTGTTGAAAACCTGCAACGAGAAGGCAAGTACTACCAGTCACTCATGACTACATTTTTAAAGTGTTTTAGCATCTAAAGATGCAAAAAGACCAGTTTTTCCAAGGAACTTAGGTGCTGAGTCCTCATAAATGTCAAGAGGATATCAACATCTTTTTAGATGGTTATTTCTGCTCAATAACTAACATTTTGTGTTGTATAAGTATTTTAGAAAAATATGATTTTTCACCATGCTTTAGCCTCTTTGCTGTGGTGAAGCCAGTTCCTGCTGAGTAGAGGCCATGATGAACGTACTCTGGTAGTGTGAAGTTAAGCAACCCTTTGCCTTCTCCATCCGAAGCTAAGGCCAAGCTACTCACAGAGCTTGGTACTTCTAACTGGCATCCTGCCCCCCACATATTCATCACCTTGTGGGAGTCTGGTGGGCTGACGGAAGTTTGTTCCTCAGTGTCTCTTGAAGAGAAAGGCTGTATAAGTATCTCTATTTCTCATTCCTGATGCTTTGCAATAGGACTGAAGATCAGCAGTTGAACGTTCTGCACCCAAATGGCATCTTTGCTGGGAGTTCTTTATACAAATGTTCCTTAATTAAGCAAGCCCTTTTTAATTAAACCTCCATACAGTTATTGCTGATGTTATTAGCATCACTAGATAAATACAGTTAACTTTTCCACAGGTCATAACAACTAACAGTGGCAGAAATTTGCATCGTATAAGAACATCTCTGAATTACAAAGTCTTGTCTTAACCAACAGCTGTATCCTCTCCAGGCTGGAGATTTCAAACAGAAATTTCCTTGGGAATCTGTGACAAAGAGGGAGTTGTCAAGCAGAAGAGCAACAACCTGTCCAGTGATACCTAGAAGAATATCATATGGAATAAAAAAGGGTTATTTAAAAAACTTCAGTGAAGTATTGCTCTGTGCAGTGATGAAGCACAAGTTTGTCTTGATACAGCTGAACAGAACCTTCCTGAGTCTTCTGTGTTGGGACAAATTTCTTTTTGGGAGAAGTTATTACCAGAATAGAGAAAAGAACCTTGAGTGCAGGTTTTCCTACAGGTTCGGTCTTAATCATAACTCCAGCCTGCTGTTGGCAGAACATATAAAGGCACACAGTTAGCTGGTTCTGTCCAAAAACAGTGATATGTTGCCTTAGATCTGCATTCGTGATACCACTCTCTTATTTACTGATGGGTTAGAAACATAGCTAACACTTAGCTTAAAGCCGGTATATTGAGATTTCCATGCCTGAGCTACATTTGGAAGAGAACAGGCCTGAATTACTCTCTTGTAAACTTTTTATAATTGCTGTTTCCAACAGGGCAAAGGTGAAGAAAGGTGTAAACATTCTCAGTGCAAAGACAAGTGACCCCCGGCAGTGGGACGTGAAACAAGAGGTGGGGAATGGTGGAAAGCATTCGACCACAACAGTTATTTGTCAGAGGATAGCACCAAGTTCAAGGAACAGGTATGAAACCTCATATTCTCGGCACATTAAACTCATTTATATCCATGATACCATTCATTGGTTGAAAGACTTAGGGCTCATATTACCACTACTCATAGCTATTAAACCTGTAGCCTGGAAATCTGGAGACACTTATGTTAACTATGGTACCATCTGCTGATCTATAACAGAGCATCTCGGTTTCCAGGTAATAAAATTCATCAGTTTAAATTAAAGAATGAATAGAATAGGCCCACATCGGGGGGTGTGTGTGTCGTTTTGGCATGAATATGAATATCCTTAATTTTAAAGGTTTCTACTGAACATAATTTTTTGCCTTGATAGTTTTGACCTTGTTTCTCTGAACATATCACAGCCTCTGTGGCTGGTTCATCAAGCAAGCAATGAATTCTTCCACAGTGAACCACTGTAACTTTCAAGCATTGGTACAGGATAATTCAAACCTTTCAGTATTTAGTGTCTCGTGTGTCATACAGAAGAATCCCCTATTGCAAACAGTTACTTCTTCCAGAACTGGGGGTTCCTTTGCTAAGCCATACACTGGTAACTGTCAGAGGCAGTGCTGTCCAGGGAGCACTGGTATGAACTGGCTTGCCCGTGCCTGCTTAATATGTTTTTACCCAGACTTGGTCTAGTTGTTCACAGACAGAAAAGCAGTGCTTTTTCAGTAAATATGATTGTCTTCCGTGGCACTTAGTAAAGTCATATACTGCTGCTTTCAGTGGAAATTATTTTGCTCTTGCTGGGTATCATCTTAACAAATTCTCAGAACACTGCTGTACATTAGTCCACACAGAGCATTTTCATTGTACAGATCCAAGGAATGCTTCCCTAGCTCTGTGCTTATTATTAGCCTCAAACCTGGGCTCATTGAAGAGTATAATAAAATCTTTGGTGGATGCTGGGTTGGTTATTGCTTTCCTATGCAGTTTGTACCATCTTCAGGCACAGAAAACATGAGCAGGTTTTAACTTTTGTATTCTGTGCCCAGTCAGAGTGCCTGGGAAATACTAGACTTCTGTAAAGTGCAGAAATTTCTCTTGTTGTGAGGAGCTCCCTGATTCAATGTATTTACAATTGATATCGTTGCAGTTAGTGAGATTTTCAGTGGAGAGTTTGTGGGGGGAGGTATTGTGTTTGCATGGCACAGTTTTGGTAGCGAGGGCAGCTACAGGGGTGGCTTCTGTGAGAAGATGCTAGAAGCTTCCCCTGTGTTGGATAGAGCCAATGCCAGCCGGCTCCAAAACAGACCTGCCACTGGCCAAGGCTGAGCCCATCAGCAACGGTGGTAGCGCCTCTGGGATAATGTATTTAGGAAGGGGGAAAAAACCCTGCACCACAGAAACCACAGCTGGAGAAGAGAGGAGCGAAAATATGTGAGAGAAACAACGCTGCAGACTCCCAGGTCAGTGAAGAAGGAGGGGGAGGACGTGCTCCAGGCACCAGAGCAGAGATTCCCCTGCAGCCCATGGGGAAGACCATGGTGAGGCAGGCTGCCCCCCTGCAGCCCATGGAGGTCCCCGGTGGAGCAGATATCTACCTGCAGCCCATGCAGGACCCCACACCAGAGCAGGGGGGTGCCCGAAGGAGGCTGTGGCCCCATGGAGAGAGGAGCCCACGCTAGAGCAGGTTTGCTGGCAGGACTTGTGACCCCGTGGGGGACCCACGCTGGAGCAGTTTGTGAAGAACTGCAGCCTGTGGGAAGGACTCACGTTGGAAAAGTTCGTGGAGAACTGTCTCCCACGGGAGGGACCCCACACTGGAGCGTGGGAAGAGTGTGAGGAGTCCTGCCCCTGAAGAGGAAGGAGCGGCAGAGACAATGTGTAATGAACTGACCACAACCCCCATTCCCCATCCCCCTGTGCCGCTTGGGGGGAGGAGGTAGAGAAGGGGGGAAGGTGTTTTAAGATTTAGTTTTTATTTCTTATTATTCTACTCTGATTTGATTGGTAATAAATTTAATTTTCCCCAAGTCGAGTCTGTTTTGCCTGAGATGGTAATTAGTAAATGATCTGTCCCCATCCTTATCTCGACCCACGAGCCTTTCATTATGTTTTATCTCCGTGTCCAGCTGAGGAGGAGGGTGGTAGAGCAGCTTTGGTGGGCACCTGGCCTCCAGCCAGGGTCAGCTCACCTAAGGGAGGGTAAAGGGAAAGGAAAAATATGTCATTTGAGTCTGCCAGAAGTAAAAACCAAAACAGTTTGAAAGGAAGGACATGGCTTTAGAACAGCATGTAGTTCTGAGTGTATTAGCAACTGCAGAACTATAATAGTCAGGTTATCAAACCCCAAATTAAATCTTCTCAATCCAATTTGCATAAAGTCTAATTAACCCATACAACTATTTTTAGCACTAATTATGCAAATAAAAGTCAATGTTTTAATTAATGCCTCTTTCATTTGTATATGTAAATAGTTGCTGTCTTCTGAAAGAATTATGAACCTAGGTTTGAATGAAATGTTTACATACAAGAGCTGGATAAGGAAACCTGGACATGTGTGTACTGAGATCCCAGTGGGAAAGCATACAATGTAGTGGGCATTACAGTTACTGAGTTTCTAAGTGTCACTTGGAGCCCTCTGCGCAGAGCACAAATATTCTATTAAGCTAATTTAATTTGATTGAGAATTGCAAGTCCCTAATGGGATCTTTCTGTGCTGCCACCAGCTTTTTCAGGCTAGTTTAACAGTGCAGTTCGTTTGGATGATGTGCAGCTCTGTAGCAAGGTCAGCGTAGATGTGAGGTACTGTTCTGGAGTTCCAGCATCAACACAGGCTAATCTCTTGCAGCAAACTCAGCCAACTCATAAATATCTTGGTTAGTTTAAGCAGAGAGAGGTGTTTTTCATTGTCTTTGCAAAAGAGCTTTAAAAAGCAAGTAAATGCAAGTTTGTAGTTTTTGAATGCTTTATGAACGTTCACACAGTTTGTCAAGATGATAGTATGTTATTTTTCTGTACATGACCAGCTGTTTCTAGCCCAGCTCAGAGAATCACCTAGCAGGAAAGGAGATTGAAGGGTCTTCCACAGTTGTGCCTTATTCCTCTGTTGCAACCAACAGAAGTAATTTTCTCTCCCCTTGCGTTGCCACATGTCCCCAGTTGGTTGTGAAGTAAGTCAGAGATTCTCAGTGCATTGGAGTGCTGCCTCCTAAGAACTATTTTGTGGTAGCCAGATTAAACTGCACCCAGGATTCATTCAGGTCATAATGGGGAGAGTGATCTGTTGAGTTGTTAAGCACATGGGCAGGAAATTCTGGCCTTTATGTGCTCTCATTTACTTGGAAATCTCCCTGACACACCATGGAGAACCACTGCACTCTTGCCCCTTCATATCACTGGAAACAAATGCCCATACTCAAGAGAACTACTTGTTTTCATTGCCATGCTGTCTTTCTTTTCTTGCATATTTCTACTATCATTAGTATGTGGATATAATTACATTGTAAGCACTTTGAAAGAACAGTTTATAATGCAACACCACTTAGCAGCTAATTACCTTTCACATTATATAAATAATAAAACCCAAGGGACATATTTTAGATACATCCCATCAGTAATTGTTTACCATTACATTTTGAGGATTTAAATGGGTCACGCTTTTTTACTTTTTGAAGTAATAGTTATTCTCTTTGAATTTGTGCTGCTAAAGCCAAGAGCCATAGCTTAACTTAGATTTATTCAGAAAGACTTTACCACTATAGCAAGTAACTGAAAACAGCTTGATATCAGCAATGTTGGTGTGCCTTATAATGCAATTTGTGCTGAGATTCAAGTAGCTATTGATGAGGATAACAACAGTGTTGATTAGTGAAAACAAATCTTAGACTACTGCTTGGTCCCTTGTTTTCCCTTGTTTCTTGTTTCTGGAGGAAAGCTGGTAGGTTTTAAATGTGTCCCCAGGGTAGATGAAGAATTATTTTTGGTTACTATTATAACCATTTCTGTATCTTAGTATTGCCTCTGTTTGATTCCAGCTTAAGGCTTGTGTGGTTGATTTATGGTGTTGCACATCTACCCTGAGAACAACTTCAGGGAAAGGGCTTGTATTTGCTGTGTAGTTTATTCTGGATTGCCACCACAGGGTGTAAGAGCTGTAGCAAGACAGAGCCATGGTTATTTTTGACTGAAGTAATTTTAATTGTCTTTTTTTGTTGGTTTTTTTTTTTTAAAAAAGTATACCTCCACCAGCTGGTATGCTGTCAGCTGTGGGGATGAGAAAGATGGGTTAAGGGTGGGAGCAAGGAAGGTTAGGGAAATTTCTTAAGCTGGCTTCTCTGCCAAAGCCAGAGCATCCTATAACTGTGGTGTCAAGAACTAAGAAGCAGCAACTGGGGCTAATCTAGGCCTAACTCCTCTTGCTCCTTCAAACCTGGAAGTGGGCTGGAACAAGCTGCCTTCAGTCTGTTCTTGGGCTGACGTTTCTGTCTGTGGATGTTGTACTTTGTTTGTGGAGGAATGGAGTCACCCAGTGCTTTTGATTTCTGTTAACTGGGTAGAGAAACTGAGTGTGGGAGAACGAAGAGACATTTAGAAAAACTGGCATAATGGAAAACTGCTGTGATGTAGTACTTTATCCTCTTGGCCTTGAACCTTTTGAGAGGCCTGTGGGCTTACAGCTCTGCAGCCATCTGTCTGCTAAAGAGGCAGACTCGGGAAGAGTGCTTCCAGATGTTATGTTTATGTTTCAGACTGTGTCATAATCACTTCTCCCTCGCCACACGTGCACACGTTTTTGGGGGTTGGTTTGTTGGGTTTTTTTAACACTGTCTGGGTGGGTATCATTGTGTTCACATGGAAACAGCTAACGGTGTTACCAGATTGTGTTTTGTATCATCAGGGCATGAAGGAAAGCAACAAAGCCGTTACAATTCTGTCAGGTCCCTCCTCTGTCTGGCAGCACCATGTGCTGCCAAGGGATGTCAGTGAAGTGAATTCTCTTGTGATTGAAAAATAAAAGTAAAGCGTTTGTGTACAACACGCCTCAAACTTGAAAAACTAAGCCATGTTGTGTGTGTCTGGCTATACCTCAAGACAGTCAGTCTGTGCCCAATATAAGGACACTGAGAAGAGTAGTCACACATTAGGAGCAGGGTAGGTGTTATGAATTGTTTTAGAATCTGGGTCATCTTCCCCTGGCACAGTTTTGGGTCAGAGTAGTTTGCAGAGCTCAGCAGAGTGGCAGTGGTGCCTGCTGACCTCAAAACCTTGCAGTCTGAGCAGCGGACACGGTTTTCACAAGGACTCAGAGATTTGGTGCTCATAGTTCAGGATTTTTTCATTACAGTTGTTTATCCTTCTGACTGATAATTGAGGCAGGATCAGACCTGAGATGGCACATGCCAGTGCTGTAGTAGTAGATGCTTGGGAAATTGTATACGTCTTTAGGAGGCCATATCTGTGTCTGTAGAAACTGATTTGTACAAACTGTAGGAATACTTCAGGAGGAAGACATCAGCAGTGGATTTCTTTTACTGTTAACCAAGAAACAGAAACAATTTCCATTCATTTATGAGAAAGTCACATATGAACAAGCATTGTGGTCTCCTGGATATTTTGTTTTAAGCATCATGCATATTTTGGTGCAAATTAGGTACAGTGTTTTAGGCTGCTGGCAAATTACCAGTGCAACCCTCAGAGCTTCCAAGGTGAGTCATTCTTGTGATGTGCATCTGTCTGCTTAAAATGACACATGGGAATATATGCGTATAGCTGTCAAGAACAGTATCAGGAATAATATAGCTAAGCCTTTACCTACTGCTTTAAAGATACTTTCCCTCCACTGTTTCTCATCTGATTTCCCAAATAATTTAGCTCTGCCTGCTGTCTTTGCATTTTAAGATTTCTATTTATGTTAGGATGCCTGCTTCAGGTTAAATTAGGGCACAGATGTCTCCAGCATACAGTGTAGGTGCCAAAGACAAACTGGACATCTGCACATATGGTGGAGGATCAGCCAGCTGTGCCTTGTAACAATATCTTTTCTAGGGCACAGAAGACTAGGGTTAGAAGGTTGCTTCCCAAAGGAGCCTTTCATATGGCTCCTCTTTTGCTGCTTTGAATGTCAGGAGTGTTTATCAAAGCCCCGAGCTGGGGAGGGAGGAAGGATGAAGAATGTCTCTCGTGTCTCTTTCAGGAGTAGGCTGCCTGCAGGAAGGAGGCGGGTGCTCCGTTGCCGTTGCCTCTCTCTCTCTGTCTGCTGCAGTGTGTAAGCAAGTGTCTGCACAAACTGTCTTCAGAGGGAATATTTGTTCCTTACACCTTACTGTCTTACTGGGTACTTGTGGGAGCAGGGCAGCTTGTTGAACCTTACAAATTCTGAGTGGTTTCGACTTAATGGGCAGCCCTTGCTTGCATTAAGGAAAAGCAAATTCCACGGGAACCCTCATAGACAAGGACTCTCACTGAGCCTGAAGGACTCTTTCTTTTCAATTCATTCAATAATGAAAGTTCTGAAAGACCAAATTTGAGATAACTGTAGCAATTGTCATGGCAACAACATACATCTGTCTAGTTTTCATCTAGCACCTACCACTGCGAGGCCCTGATCTATAACTGGCATGTTGGCCATACCATAATCCAACAACACTATTTAACAGTCAATTGTTTCAACAGATATTTGTGTTTTAACTTGTCATCAGCATAAGTACCTGCTTTCTAACAGATAAGGGCTGAGTCAGAAAACCAACAGGGTCTGCACAAGTGTTGTGGAAGATACTAAATGAAAGTATTTTCTTTATTATCAGGTGTGTCGCAACGTTCTCTCTTCTGTTGGAAATTCAAAGCAAGATGTTATAATCTAAGATGAGGTTTTTGAAAGCCTGTTGTTAGGCACTATTGAAATGAATTTTCATGTTGGATTTCAGCAGAACCAGTGTTAGACTTGGTCCTGACCATTCAAAAAATACTACATTAGTCTTTATATATAACTTAACATAGTATTAGCCAAGGAGTAAGGCATTCCCATGAGTTTTCTCTCCAAGAAAAGAAATTAATTAATAGAAATGAGATAACGAAACGCATGAAATGATCTATCCATGATCCCTACAGAAGTTCCAGCCCAGTTGCAATAAATTAATTTTTTATATTTTTTTGTCTACTTTGGAGTTCCTGGGTCTGTTGGAAAGCAGAAGGGCTGAAGCACCAAGAGAAAGGTCATTCTTCACATATTTCTTGCCCAAATGAAAGCATCAAATTTGTTGGCTCAGCGAATCTGTATAGTTTGGAAAAGCTTTTTACATGCTTATCAAAACCAAATGCTGGAGGCTTAGCCAGTGCATGCAATAACCCAGCCTTCCTGAGAAAGCTGCCATCAGTGCCTTCCCTGCTTTCTAGTCAGGTTGGGTATATCGTTTTATTTCATTATTATGTAAATATATCAGAGACCTACACATATTAAATAGAATAGGATGTGCAATCATGGAATAATGGGACAACAGCTTTACATCCATTCCAAATTGATAGATGGGTTCGATAACTGTAATTCCTGATGTCCAGGATGAGATTAATTTTCTCAGAGAGTCACTAGAAAACGTACAGCCTACTTTTCAGCATTTTACTTATGTCTGAGCACATGTTTTGCTTCTCCTGGAATATGCAGTAGGAAAAGTGGCTGTCCCACTTGCATCATCTACGAGAAGCTGCTGGCTTCTTGCCTCTTGTACACAGCAAACTCTATTGCTTTCCATTTTAATAAGCTGTAATTCATAGCGACGTTATCCATGAAAATCTCCTTCTGATACAGCACATTCATGGACTGACATTTCTGTTAATTTTTTCTCTTTGCACTTTAAATCATGACTTCTAATTCGGGGTGAGGTCAGCTCTTACTTACCTGTGACAGTTGGCATGGCTTGGATGTTTTAGTAGCTATTGTAAGGTAGCCTTCCTTGTGATTTCGAGACAGTGGAAAATAAGAGACAAAAGATGCAGAACTGGGGGGGAGGAATTTGTGCATGTGTATTTTTTCTCACACTGTCTTTGAAGCAGAAACATCTGCTGAAAGCTATAAACAGCTGAGTTCAGCAATACCACATCATGCTGCCAAGCAACTCTGCTTTCCTCTGTAACTTCCACAGCAGAGGAAATAAATCAGGCAATAAAGAATGAAGAAAATTTAGGAAAAAGCACCAAAAGCCAAACCTTACAAGAATAAAGTGAATAAGATCTTTGTTAGTATTCGGCAGAGCAAATTGAAATATGTTTCTTCTACACCTAAACCCTCTGTACCATTGCTGCTTGAGGAATTTCGTAATAACAAAACTCCTCTGAACTCAAGACACTTAAAACTGGTCAGGAGAGACCTCTGGAAATAGGCTACAATCTCATAAAAGAGAATTAGATTATTTTAAACATTTTTCTGATCTCATGCCTCTGTCAGGTCAGTAGCAGCTAACCAACTGACAGTGGTAAAGTAGCACCGTTTAT
The DNA here is from genome assembly GCA_013401275.1 of Pandion haliaetus. Taxonomy (NCBI): domain Eukaryota; kingdom Metazoa; phylum Chordata; class Aves; order Accipitriformes; family Pandionidae; genus Pandion; species Pandion haliaetus. Next base: position 36,561 of record VYZV01040029.1, read on the forward strand.
CCGAGGCCTTTACATTTCCTTAGATAAAGCACAATATATTAGACAGGTGAACCATTTGTTTCTACACTGGTTTACTGAGATTTACTTTTCCACTCAAAGGTACTTTAGTTTGATGTATTATTGCCTATTTAAAGTACAGATAAAAATCTCTTCTTTGTTTCTTTCTTTTGTTATATAATAATGGTGACTGCTTTATGAAACAGGTGGAAAATTATTATATAGATGCTAAGTCTGTGTTGTAAGTCTTACAAGCTAAGCAAGGTTTGTAGGAAAACCAGCAGGTCATGGTAACTGCTAACTCGGAGGATTTTATGGCATGTTGCTGGTGCTGTGGGCTCCTACTCCCCGCTCATAGCAGAGCTCTCCCTCCATTCACCACTCCTGGCTGTCATTTTGGTTCAGATCGTTAAGTTCTATTCCCAGTTGACCTGTGTATATCATTAAATAAGTGATGTTACTTGTATACCTGCAGCGAGGGATGGTTAAACACTACTCCTACTGCCTTCTTCGTTCAGAGACCACATCGTCCGTCTTTTGTTGTTGTACTTCCCACCAGGCCTAAATAATAGAAAGACAGAACTCCGGTGGTGTTTACACACTGTGTTTTTTTTTCTCTCTTTTTAAAATTCAAAATGAGTTTAAATGCATTTCATTAGCCTCTTCCATTACATCCATCACGTATCCTCCAGTTGGAGATAGTTGTAATAAAAAAAATACTCCTATAAGCACATTAAAATTATCACTTAAAATTACTTGTATGATTGATACAGGGTTTATAGAGGAAGTTGAGTCTTCATAAACACGTAGCAGACCTAACTGTTGTCTCATTAGCACCATTTTTGCATTGGTTTAGCTCCACTGAGTTGAATGAAATTAAGCTACTGATTCTCACTTTTGTAATTTAAACCAGGGTCAAGCCTTACAAGATCATAAGATGTTTGTTTAAACTTATTTGTAGTATCCAGTTCTGTGATTACAAATATATTGGTTTGAATGCCAAACCAGCATGAGGTCCTGAACTCGAACAATTTGAAGACCTGATCTGACAGGTGGTGTTAGTGCATCAGTCCAGGTGTGTTTGCTTCTTTGAGACACTCACATCTCAGGCTTAGAAAACCTTGCTCTTCTTCAGTTATCTTCTTAGAAAAATGTTTGCAATAGCTGGGTGGCTAACAAATACAGCTCTTGTCTTACAACTCCCTAGTAGTTTTTTCAGTATTTCCATGCACTCTTGTCTGTCTCCATCCATCTGCTGTCTATACTAGTAGGCTTGCTGAAGCAGGTAGCATGTTCCTTACTTGTACTATATGCAGCAGGGTCCTAGCCTATGACAAGGCTCCTACTCTCAATAATAATAATAATAATTAATAATCACCTCCTTTATCTGTTTAATTCTGTGTCTCTGCCTGAAAATAGTTGAAGAGATCCATTTCCTGGTGTGAAGCATATTTGAAACTTTTGCAGGCTGATATGGGGATAATACTAATTTGTTGCATAACCACCAATAGGCCGTGTTACCAGTGCTTCAGACTGAATGAAGTAGCATCATTACTGTTCTGCAAACACTTTACAGCATATGAGCACTGTTAGCAAACACAATGGTTTATGTAATTCAAGCTGGACATAACACAACTCAGCAAAACCAAGGACTTCTTGCATTCTGTTACGATGGATTCCATTCAATTCCCCCTGCACATTTTACATGCTTTTTTACAAACTTAGAAAGTAAAAATCTTTGCCTGTTACAGACAAAGCAACTCCCGTAGTCTATAATAAAGTAGCTTGTATCAGAGATCATTGCAATTCTCCACACATAACTGACTTACACAAGAAGAGTAGTTAACTCTATTAGCTTCTGTAAGTCATCATTTGCAAGTCATAATTTATCTAGAATTCAGGCTACAGGGAGACCTCCGGTATTTCACATTCTGGAAATGAAGGAAGATCTTATTTTTCTTCACTATCACTTCATGGTGAATATCAGCAAATACTGATATTTTAAAAGGCAACTTTTCTGGGGGGGAGCTGTGCAGCTACAGTCCCTTAAGTGTAAATCAGTGTAGAATTTATCTTGCTCTGTCAAGTGCTTGTAGAAATCACCTGCTTTGAGTTGGGTTTTGTTACATAAATTGGTGGGTCAGAGGGGACATAGGAAGTGTTTGGAGGATACTGTGTATTTCATGGCAATTGAACAAGGTAGAGGTGGGCCGCTCTTTTGAAAGGTAGTAGATGTCTGTGAGTTCTCAGAAAAAATGGTTATGATCCATCAAATCCTGGCTAAATAAGACCCCTGGGGTTCTGTTTCTTTCGGTATATGATATTGGACGATTAAGATCTGTAAGCATATTCTTTTGTAACATTTTCAAAATTAAGAATGAAAAATGAAGTAGAAGTAGCAGTATTATACCAAAGTTGCCAATGTTTTTTGAATGCACTTTTTGCTTAAGCAAAGAAATTCAGTACTTTTTCGTGGAAATGTGTCCTTAATACTTCCAAGGGTCACAATGAAGAGTATCAATGACAGGTATAAATCAGTGTAGGTCTGCTGAAACAATGTGTACCAGTTTGTCCCACTATTATCCACAAAAAACTCCTACAACTTTCCTGTTATTACTTTACCAAAATGCTAGTAATTTCATGGGGAAGTAAGTTTATTAAAGAAAACTGAGATGCTTGTTGTAAAGAGTTTTTTGGCTAGATCAGTGCTGAGTTCCTGATTGCTTGCCAGGAATTTTGGTTCCAGTTAAATTTCCAGGGAAGAAACCTTAGCTTCATTGAAGCAAGTGGCAAAATTTCTCTTGCAGTCTGAATTTCACCCCAAGTTTAGACTGAATTTTTACTCTTCTCTCCTTCCTTCTCTCTGACATACAGCTCAGAAAACTAGATAATCTCTTCCCTGTTCAAGGCTGTGAACAACAGCTTACATGCTCCCTTTCCATGTGTATACCTGCATACATGATAGTAATTATTATAAAAGGAGATTTAAGTAGCACCCCATTGATTTTTGGTTTCCATGCTGCAAATTAATGGACTGAGCATGCACTCTTTGTAATCACACTAGTAGAAATTCAATAATGACTCTGCCAGAGTATTTGAGTGACCTCAGCCCCTGAATTCATTCTTATTTCAACTATTTTTAATGAGACTGGCATATTTAACAATGCCACTGGATGGCTTGAAAGCAAGGTGCCCTGTCAACCAAAGTGTTACTGATAGACCAACTAACAAGAATTTCAATGTCTATATCTGTTCTCTTACCCCAAATAGTTTATAGCTTCTGTGTGGCAATGTTCATTGGCATGTACTAAGCAAAATAAATTTCTGATGTATATGATCTGCATTAAATACTCTATTATAATAGATTTCAACCAGATCAGAGCTGAGCAAGTACCACTGACAGTCCCCAAAGGAATATAATCTCTCTGGTTTGTTTAGCCATTGTTCAGCTAGGTTTAGAGGTTTTAATTGTATTTGATTTTAATTTCTTATGGTGTTTTTGTCATCTCTGAAAATAGTGCGATAGGGTGATGTGCGTCTCCACTTGGAGATGCTATTTGTCAATTTTTATCTTGAGAAATGTTCAGAAATTTAATGAGACTGGGAAGGAATATTTAAAAACAGATCTTGTTCATTGCTGCATATCTCTTTGGCTATCTATATGTGCGTAGTTCCATAGTTTATTTACACCTGCTGTGATTTCCTCACAACAAGCTGGTGAACTCCTATGCATTACAGACGAACACTATTTAAATGCATAGTAAATACAAGCCATTCCTAACAGTACTCTTACTTAGAAAAGTTAACCTAGAAATGTCGTGGTAAGTGTGGGGGACTTGATCACTAAGAATTGGCTAGAAACTCAGCTTTTGCTAACATTACTCCCAGAACCATCCAAGAAGGGGATTGTTGCCATGTTCTATTAATCAAAGCTATGTTAATTATTTTAACAGGTAGCCTCTCCTGCTCTTTTCAGTATTCCTGGGGCTGGTAGAATTGCTGAGGTGAGATGAAACACATAGCCATCAAACATCATGTAATTGCCACATCTTTCAGTGTTGCAAGTCAGTAGAGATTTGTTGTGGTTCACTGTGGATCACATATAAATTCACCATGTGGGTTTATTAAAAAAAAAAAAAAAAAATCTCAGAAGATACCCAGAGTCACAGAACAGACTTCCGTTTAGAGCAGAACCCAAGACATTTGAGGGCAGTGGTTTCTACAGACCCTGCTGACTATGTTGTGCATAAATAGGCTCTGACTTTGTAGATGTTTGAAAAGTGCGAACTCTTCACAATTATCCGCTCCCAGAGGAATACTGATTTCACTGGCTTTGCTTTGAGTGCTACGCCTCAACAACTGGTTTTGAAAAGATGTGTCTGTAATTTGCAGTAGAAGAATTTATGCTTTTTTAATAGGAGTTAACTATCAGGACAGAAAGAAATAACCAGATTTTTAATTTGGAGCATGATTCAGCATTCAGTGAAGTTTAGAGAAGACTGTCCATTAGCTTTGAGTCCTGCTCTTGATGAAGAATTTTAGAACAGCTTGTACATCCTGAATATGTTTAAGAATACAACTACTAACTATGCACACCACTGAGCACAAGTTAATTGCTGCTTAAAGGACAGAAGATAAAAAAACATATCCTTTCAGCAACTCTCAGTCATTTTCTTCAGGTTTTCCCATCCAAGTTCTTTTAGAGCCTCTTTTTAGATCTGCTGAATGTGCAGGCTCCAACATGCCTCTGCCTTCTGTTGTCTTTTTTAAAGAACCTTTACCACTTCATGATATTCTGGTTTTACCCTCCTTACTAACTAAAGGTTTGGGATGAAATTTGTTATTGATTCTTGGTATAATGACAACATGCAAGATCTGCTTTATGTCTTCCAGTGTGGATTTGGGCCTTAGTGTCTCTTTGTATCCTGTCAAATAACCTGGCAGAGATTTCTCTAGTCTGTCTTTTATGGGACTAGTTGGTTTTCTGTGTAACGATACCCCCTTTCCCAGCCACTGAGGACATTTGCATTAACTGTTGAGTTCTTTCACGGTATTAATCAAGTCTTGGTTTGGAGTTATGGATCCTGGAAGGGGGAAGAGTTTGTGGTGGTTTCTCCTGATGTGGGTAATATAGCAGCATGCCTTTCACATTAGGAGCTTTAATATTTGTGTGTGTGACTATATATATTTTTATTTGTATTTGCAAGGCTTATAATGTCAACTTGTCATCATGCCAGTGATCTATTTGTCCCTTTGCCAAGTTCTCCAGTAATTTCCTAGGTTGCTAGAAAGGATATTCCTCTTTTCTACAGTTCTGCAAATTTAGCTATGGATTGAAGAAAAATCAGGCATCCAATTCTGCCCTCAGTGTGCACCAAGCAGCCACTGGCAGCAGCTCCTGTGGGGACATCATTAGCCAGCTGTGAGATTCCTGTGTTTTATTCCTTTCTTCCTGAGATTATCTGAGCCCACATGGTCGTCCTTCTAAGAAAGCACATACAGCTCTTGCCAGGGTCTCATGAGCAAGATGAGATAACTGGCTGGAGCACATTATAGGCTCCTTCTGGCCCAAGGCCTGGCTCACTCCCCATAAAACTTGGATACAGAGGAAGGAAAGATTTGCACTTGGGTTACACACTCTGACCCAAGTGGAGCAAGGGTGCAGCGTGGACATGCACAAACACATGAGCGAGAGAGTACACGCAGGCCCCACAGTTTGGCCGTGACCCACACATTGGATGGATAGATGCTTTAACTACCAAAGTGCAGTAGGTCGTTTGTATTCATCAATATCTATCATATTTTCTGTGGTTCCAGTCTTGGAGTTCCCCATGTACCTTAGACAGAGATAAGACTTAGTTTCAGTGACACTCTCTCAAGATAAAAACCCTAGCTTATTTGGAGTAAACGGTTGACTGAAGTAATTGTTGGGCTTTATTATAGCTGTTCCTGCATTCTGTAAAATTATTCACCTATATGCAAGCATTAGTTCATTTTGCCAGGAAGCAAGACCATTAATCCTGCCTACTTTGAAGCCATGTCTTTGTGGACTGTGGTGGGTGACTTAACTGTTCAGATTACTTAGACTGTTGGAGACTTCATCCCTTTGTAATGTTAATGACTGCTGAGTAGCTCAGCCCTGCATGAATATTTTTTCTTTTTAATCTTATATTTTCTTAATTTTGCCTATGTTTATATATAATTTCTGTATTTCTTATTATATATTTAATGTTTTTTCTTATAATAAATCCTCTCATAGAGGGATTTGGTTTATAAAGAGTTAATTGCTCCCTGCTGTTTTACTCATGAGCCAATTGAATCAAATAATTTGCTGTTTCCTGAGTAATGTCAAAGAGTGTACAGAAAGATCTTTTGTTCCAATGAAGACGTTAAAGAGGGTTTGAGGTTTCCTTTCTTATGCTATTCCTTTACATGAAAGTTTTACAGTATGTACCCTACAAGATTTAGAAATGCTGCTATTTAAACATCTATGCATATAATTAGTCAGTAATTGTTGCGATCTAATGCTCTGTTTAGTGTGTTTATTAGAACTATTCCAGATATCCCTGAAGACAGATTCAGGAAAGTGTATAAACCCTTTAGTTTTATAGTTGCTGCCAGTTTTTCATATTAAACAGGGAAGGAGATGGGATGTTCCTAGGCACTGAAGTGCCGAGGTTCTTGCCCCTAAAGTTCAAGAACTATCAGCTACTGATAGTAGTCAGCAACTTGTTTCTGTAGGACCCCAGCCTGATCTGTGCTTCATTAGCAGACACCTCCCTCTTCCCAACAACATAGCTCCCTCATGTCACATGTACAAAGCAGAATTGTGCTGCTTGTAGACACCTTTTTGTTTCAACCTTCTTGGTGGGTAAGTGCTATCTGTTTACTTATCAGAGTCTTAACAGCCAAAATTCTCATGTGTGGAAACACCTATGTGAGAGAGGAAGAGCATGAATGATTGTGAACGATCAAGGACAAGGAACAGACAGCTCTGAAACACTCGTTATGGAGCTTATGGGAAACTTGCTTGCAGTCTGCTTCTCACTGTGCAAAACATGCACTAAACACTAAGAGTGCAGAGCTTGGGTCTTCATATCCCAAGGCTTTTCCACAGTTCAGAACCCAAGATGCTCTACAGTTTAGCACTGAACTGTGCACTAAGGCACCAGACCCTGTGTACCTTGTCTCAGCAGTGAGCATTTGAAGAAAAAAAAGAATCAGAGGGGCTAATTAGCTGGGTCACCAAGTGGTCAGGTTTGGCAGGACTGAAGGGAGGAGGATGACTCTAACTGTGTGTAGGATAGAAGCAAAGAGGTGCTTGTACAGACCCAATCTCTCCTGAGCCTTTAAAAGTTTTCTGTGTCTAATTAAAATCAAGTGTAGATTATGTGAGCATTTCAACTTGTCTTCCATGTCTCTCTATTACTCTTTCTCAAATCCTAATGCTTCTGACTCCAATAGCCAAAACCTCTCAATTATTGTCACACTCTGAGTAGCTTAATGACAATAATCCTCTGTAGGGAAAAAGGTAGTTCATGTGAATGGAAGTGATTATTAGATGCAGGAAGAATATGCTAAAAGTCATTCTCTCTTCGCTAACTAGATGTAATTTAAATTTTAAAAGAAGGTATGAAGTTACTACTCTTGGAAGGGAATCCAAAACTATAATGGTTGTTTTTTTTATAAGGGAAGTCACATTTCTCCTTGGGGCTAATGCCGTAAGGTTGTTTGTACTGAAAACAGCATAGTGCTAAGTAAAGAATAGAGATCTAAGTTATTAGAAATATCCTTTAAATATATAAATTTGTAGTTTACAGTATACTGTTTATGGTGTTGGCTTCTTTCTGTGCGTTCCTACCCACTAGGCTGTGGAAACAGAGAGTTTCCATATTGTTATCAGTCAGTGACAGTATTTTGACATATGTACAAAGGATTGCGTATATCCAAACCCCAATCTGTTTCCATTGAAAATAAACTAAACTATGATGATACCTGAAAACTTAGGTTTTCAAGTCTGGAACTTGCAGGCTTTTCCAGAGTTTCCTAAAAGTGTGTAAAGTTAACTTTCAAAGTCTTTGTAGGACTGGCGTCCCTCTGGTCTCTTCTGTAAACCAGTTTCCACATTCATCTGTCTTTTTACTCTGTCTTAGACTTACTGATATGGGTAGAAATCACCGCCCTAACTTCTCCCTCTTCTAAGATATATACTGGATGTAATGGCCATTATTCCTCTACTTGACATTCCAGGTTAAAAATACCAAATGCACTCAACTCAGTCCTCCCTCTAGTTTTAGTCAATTTCTGGGGAGGACATTGATTTGATTAATTACCCGTTTGCAGCAGAAATGTACTGGAAGTTGCTTGGGTGACCTCTAGATCATCTAATGGCTGATGCATGGGAACTCTCCATCACAAGCAGAGCTTTGGCCTGTGCCAATCTCGGCATCCATAGTGACAGAAGGGGAAAACAGTTAATGTCTTGTATCCATAATATTTACTTTAAACCCAGTGCACTTTCTTCTAGGTGCTACATTGTGGGATAGCAGCATCCAAACGTTTCTTAATTCTCAGTGTTTCAACCTCTTCTGTGTCACGGTATCTGCCACTGTATAATGATGACCAGAAAGCTGTCCGCACTCTGGGAATGTTGTGCTATAGAAGAGCTGGGTTATATGTCACAGGGGATCCAGAAGGAGCTTCAGTAGTGCCCATGTATTAATGACTGGTTGTCATTAAGGCCATTCAGGCTTGTCTAACACAGCCCTCCTTCGTTCAGCTTAAATTTCTGTTAAACACTGCTTAAGCCCCCAGAGATAAGAACTTTGCTCTTATATGGGGTAGTCGCAGCCTCTGCACCTTACTACTAAAGCTATGGCAAGCAAGGGAAGGCTGTGCAGCTAATTCTAAGTATATATGTTCTTTAGCTCTCTCCCCCTCACCAAGCCTTAAGCTTGTTGCCTAAAAATGCCTTTTACAAGAAAAAATCTATAGTGCTGCAGAGCTGGCTGATTTGCTGGTGACCTGCCTGTAAGGACTGCATTACTCAAGTATTCACTTGTCCTTTGAACATGAAAAGACAGACAGGTGGAGCCTGGGGTATTACTTGGTACAAAGTAAACATTTAAAAAGCACAAAGTTTTAGGTCCTTATTGGTAATGGAAAGTGCTATTTTCAAAAGTGTCATTTGACATTTAGAAGATAAACTGGTATTGACTTCCTGTGTGAGTTGGGCTCCTGAGTATCTGAGTCACTTTTGGAAACCTGCATTGGCCATCTGTTTCACTTAGGTTTTGCAGTGCCAAGTGAAGCAATGCATAAATACTTTGATGACTATAGCTTGTAGTACCTAAATTTAAAAAAATAGTTATTTCAACAGTCTGACACCTATTGGAATTTTCAGAAGTTCTGGGGCCTCGAATTCCCGCTGCCTGAGAGAAAGCAGATGTGTTTGAAAGCAATTGGAGTTTGAAAGGAACTCGTGCTTTTGAAAACCCCAGAGCTACCCCATCACTTTTGAAAGTGGAACTTAGGTACTTCCAGAAATTTCACCTGCCATCCCAACCAGACATCTGACAAAAGAACCTGAAAACCAAGAGTATTTCTTAAAATGAGGTAGAAAAGTGAGATGTAGAATGGTAGCATATATAACAGGAACCTCCTATTGCAAATTTGTCTATAGATTCTGAGAATGTGCATGGAGGACATAGTTGAGACTTAAAACATGGGTGTTTGGGGCACTGGGGATGCTGCTTCTCTTACTGGTTCAAACTGAACATGGGCAGGAAAGGCAAATATGGCTAGAGTCCAGCATAGAGAGAGTATGCCAGCTTTTGAGCAGTGCTCTGGCATGGGAAGGGTAGCAAGAATGATTTGGGAAGAACTTGGCATTAAGAAAAGAGCTCTATTTTGAGCTTGACAACAGAGAAAACGGAAGACTTGAGACTGATGAGTAGAGGACATAAAAGAATAGGTGGTTTAAAAGTCTAGCTTAGGAAAAGTGGTAGCAACATCCATGAGATGATGAGAGTCAGGGAGCTATGTGGGTCAAAGCAGATGTAGTGCACAGAAGTAACTGTGCCATTGAAATGGAGAAAGTAAGAGAGGAGATGCAGGGACCTGCTCCGGAGCTGCCCCATGGAGCCGCAGGGGGAAGCAGGGCTGTGCTGATGTACACGCTCTGGGAGCAGTGGATCACTTCTGTGCTGAGTGCCCAGCATGCTCTGGCTGGTGTCCACACTGTCTGAGGCAGGAGGGGAACAGCAAGAGGGAGACAGCTGAAAATAGCAAAGTTAATGTGAAATCGATAGTCATGTTTGTTCTTGTTCCTTTCTAGTGTAAGCAGGTGACAATCCTCATTCCTATCTTTCATTCTCTGCTATGTGACTTAGCAATAATAAACTCTTCCTTTAAGCTCAATAAGGATGTTCATAGAAACTTTTTATTGCACCTCCTTTGTTTTAACTGGAGTTCAACAGTTCCTCACTGCCACATTGTGAAACTGGGCCAGATAAACAGCAGAGTAGTCCATCCATCACTGCTTTAATTTTGTGCCTTGAAGGAAATGACTAGCCTAGGGAAACAGCACACAATGCAGTTTGAACAGGCATCTCCAGGCCATTTAACATCAGGGGAGGCTCATAATGAGAGCTCTTGGTGCCCTGGCCCATCTCCATAATGTTTCAATACCCAATTTTATTTGGGACGGTTTCCATAACTTTCCAGGATTATGTCACCTTCCTTCCTTTTCGATTTGACAGTGAATTTGGTGGTGCTGAAAAGTGGCTGTTCTGAGAGCTTTGGAGACTGTAGAGAGTTTGTTGGTCAAAGACATAAGGCACAGCAGCAACTTCTTACTGGTTCTCCCCTGTGATATTCCTTGACCAGAAGGACAATGAAATCTGGAAGTCCATATAATTTTGAGCACTACATTTTTTTTCAGACTTGTAATGCTTGATGGAAACAGTTCTATTTTGATGCCATTGCATTTTCTGATGACAATAATTTGGTTGGTAAGCTGCAGCCAGTGCTCACTCTTACTCCTGGATCCAGATGACGTGGATACGAATTGCCAAGGTTTATTACAGTAACATGCCAGTGGAAGCCAAACAGAGCAGTAGTCTGAGCCTACCTCTGGTTCGTTTTACTGCATACAGATTGTAGCAGTTTCTCCTGTTAACATTTCCCATGCCAGTCAGCTTGACCATATACAAAGTCTTCGATAGGTATGATTGAGAGAGAAGGTAAAATCCATATGGAAGTGACTGTGGATAGAAATCTTTTTGTAGGAAGCAATGAGGGCTTTATTGGGCGCGTCACCATTTCTCTTTCTCAAAAAATCTTTCCCACTTTCAGAATTTAAAACCTTTTAAGCTACTAGATTTTGTTTAAAGATGGTACTGCATGTTTTGGGTTTTTTTAATCCATTATAATTAACTGTATATTGATTGTTGATAAGGAATTTAGAACAATGAAAAGTGTTCAAGTTTATTCCTGCAGCTGGATCAGGAGTATATAAAAGCCTTCATTTTGTGATTGCTTAGCTTTAACATGAATTAAACATTCATTGCACTTTCTGGATGAGATGGAACTGGACTGGTTAACATGATAGTAGATGCAAATAATTTTTAAAAGATTTGATTCCTATTATATAACCTTACTGATATCCTTTATATCAATGTTCGAGTACTCAAAGCCTCAATCACATAGTAGGCAGAGCTCTGCAAAATCCTCAGGACTCAATTTAAACATGCACTTACTGTTTGTGTCCTCATTTCTCCAATGAACTCCTTTATGACCTTGGGCAAGTCACTTCATTTATCTGTTCCCCAGCTTGCATATCAAAAAATAGGCTAATAGTACTGTATTCCCAAGAGCTGTGCATAAAAATTCTGTCCGAAAGCAGTAAGAGAAACGTATTGCTATTGTTGTTGAAATTATGTATCTATTTAAGCAACATGTCCTTATGGTCTTACCGCATCATGTGAGTAGACCCACTGAAGGCATCAGGACTGTTTACACATTGAAAGTGGTTTGCTGGACAATGGCCAGAAAATAGGGATGAACCTATAACTAGTAGATATCCCCCAAGGCATTTAGCAGCAGGAATTATAGTACAGAACCATGTTAGGAGAGTGGATAGATACATAAATAATTGTCATCAGGATTTAAAGTCATTCAGGAGGCATAGTCTGCTTTGCATGTAAACAAAATGTAGGTCTTGAGGGAGTCTGTGTCTCCGCTAAATCTGCTCATGTATAAATCCTCTTTTTTAGGCTTTATATTTTGTAATCATTGTAATTTAAATTCAGCTACAGTCCACAGGATTTGCACATTTTACCACCATTAAGGAAGTCAATAGGAGCTGTGCATCCCACTCACTGTAGCTGCCCTTCAATAATTAACTCCTTCCCATCTCCTAAATCTGGAGTCAGGCACAGCAACAGTACTTGAGACAGCCTTTGAGAGCATTCAGCCTGGGAATATGCATGTGAGGGACAATTTATTCAGCTCTTTTATATTTCTCTTCTTACGTCTGTCTTCCTCTCTTTCCTGAGATACTAAGCTGCTGACTTTGTTGTTGCTGGGTGAGGAACCGCTCCTGCAATTATCAGAAGGTTGGCCCACCCCTGTTAACTTCTGTGCCAGGGGATCAGACTGCCAGGCAGCACATTCCCTGAACCCTTTGGTTTCCTTCTGATGTTTATTTGGCATCCTTCCCATCATGCACATTGCATAGTATTAACCAACTGCATGTGCTCTCCCAGCTAAACAAATTCTTCAGACCAAATTCATCACTGAAACAAACTGATACTGGGAGATGCATCCCCAGATGATAAAGCTTTCCACCAGAAAAATATGCCATTCTGCTATTATCCCTTTTTTTAATTCCTTCAGGTGTTTTCATTTTATGCTGAGAAAGTTGTGATTGTTTTGTAGTAAACAACTTTCCAGGAATGACAAATGTTGCTTTGCCCATTGAAAAGAGGAGACAGATGTTCCATAGAGTAGGAGAGAGAGAGGAAAATACCCAGGCTTTTACCAATCAGACATGTTTGAATTTTTTTCCTGTAGTTAAAAGTGTAGAATTGAAACCTGCAGGAGTGGGAGTGTTGAACATTACTTCATCTCAGTCATCCCTGCTAAGTATTGTGATTGCAAGAAAGGGATCCTTAATATCCCTGTTACATGTGGAGCATTATATTAACTCAGAGAGGCACTTGGGGTTGGCTTTTTTTTCCTGGAGGAAATAGTGAAATTTGACAGGTAGTTTTGTAAATGAAGACAGTAAACAGCTGTTGAAGATGATAATGTCTGAGTGGTTTTGTTGTTTCTATGAAAACTTAGTTACACTCATTTTAGATTAATTTTTCATTGTCTTCTGTTAAACGAGAATTGCTTACACGGCTGCTTCAAATGGAACCTCGATTGCTTTCCATCTACTGCCAAAACCATAAAAGAGCAAAAAAATCAAATGCATAAAAACATTTATGAGCAGTGATACAATAAATTTGTGCTATAGTGCATTTTAAATTGATAAATTAAAGTTTTGCTATGCAGCAGTTTGTGTTCATGTGTGAGAGAGGCATATACATTAGCCATTTAAATTCAATACTGTGTTAAACAGCAGTAAAAGCAATTCTGGCTGCTATTGGGAGCCTTTGGTGTGGTATTATGAAATATCCCAAAAGTCTGAGATACAGTGTGGGAGAAATGAAATGAAATGTACTCATAGAGAAGGAAGTGCAAGGATAGTCTTGCAGCAAAGCCACCAGGGATTTGGAAGATAGAGCTTCAGTTCGCACATCACCCACAGATTTCCTGTGTTAACTTTGCAAGTGCTATTCAGGAGCGTGGAAGTAAGGGGTAGCCCTTGCAATCCAGACATGGTAATGAAGGTTAGGTCCAGTTTCTAGCTGCTGCTGATATTTGGCATGATCTGGAACAAGTCACTCTATTTTCTCTGGACCTCATTTTTCCATGTATAAGTGGAACTAATAAACATCTTTTCACTCTTTTTCTCATTTGTTTTGTCTGTGTGGGTCACAAGGTCTCCTGCTATGTGAAACTATCTTCTACTATGTAATACACCACTTAGCATAATGGTGTGCCAGTATTCAGTGAAATACTGTAAAAAGAAAGAAGGGAAAATAGTTATAAAGAGTCTAAGCCATAATTCAGTCCTGCTTTGAAGTACATTAGAGGCATTTAAAGCTTCTGCTGACTCTCTGCATATGGATGATTTCACCCAAGATGGATATTTCTTTGAGTCTGAGAAAGTGGTCAGGTTCTATTGTTTGTGAGTTCATGGAAGGATCAGGCAAGTGAGAATGAAGGTAATTTGTTTTGTTTGTTAGATCATACACTTAATAACACTGGAGTCCTGTTATAACCTTTTACGGAATTTTGTTTTGGCATAAATGTCAGGAAATGCAGCCAGGAATGAAAATATTGATAAATATATTGCCGGGATTTAAACTGTAACCTAGGCTTGCTGGAGAACAGATATTTAGGCAGCCTTAATAATTTTTGAAACATTTCTCATCACCCAGTCCTTCCTATAAATACTTCTGAAAATGTTTCTAAATGCACATTGTTTTTCCTTTGCAAGGTTTCACACCACGAAAAGCATTGTTCAGGAAGGGAGATCACTGCATCTTTATCAAATTGATATTGCAAAGTTCACTGCAGAGTCATTTTTTATAGCTTCTTCACCCAAAAAGGTTCAACTCTGATGTGCCAATACATTTTTAAGGAGCTCCTGTTTTTCTTCTATTGAGCCAGTTCTCTTGACAGGCTTAATCGAAGGACAGGCAAGACAAATGACTGGTGTGAGATCATACAGTTAGTCTGTGACCCCAGGGAGGGCTTTGACCCAGACTCTTAACACTAGCCCACGTGGTACTTCTGTAAGCCAACAGCGTGCAGCTAACAGAGATGCCTGCCACTTAACCCAGGGCCAGTTACCAAAGCTTTGAAGTAGAGAGAGAGAAAGGGGCAGCAAGTGAGCAAGAGAATTTATCTGTAAATAGAAGATTTGATCTGAATCCCCTTTAGCAATGTTCCCCTGCATGAAAAGGGCCCGAGTTGTGTATTTAATATCATAGGAGGTTGACGGTAGATCTTGGCTAGCTAAGGATAATGTAAATCTAATGTACAATTTGAGAATTGAGAATGGGGAAGGGAAGTAGGTGTAATCTAAGCTTGACAGATTCAGCCTGTCCAATATGTTTTCTTGCGTCTCTATTACTTCCCACTGTATATATGTATACACACAGCATTTCATTCACAACTTTGATGTCCTCAGTTCTTTGGCTTGTTGCAGATGGTTTTGTGCTTGCCAGTAAATTACATCAATGATTCCAGAAGCCTTTTTTTTTGTCTGCTGGCATAGGTAGAACGTGGAAGTAGTGTACGATAATTTAATACAGCCAGCTAAGATAGCCTCTGTTTCTTCTCTTCCCTTTCTCTGTCCATTTCGCCAAGACATTTTCATTCTGTGAACCAGATCATCAGCAAGAGGAATCGAGCAAAAATCCACTGATGTCAGGAAATAATGTCAGTTTACACTATGTGATATCTGGTGGGGATGAAGAGACAACCTCCAATAGCCTAGAGCACCTCTTACTTCCCAGTATTGCCTTAGACACAATTTTGTCTTTATATTTGAATATTTGGAGCTCAGTATTCCTGTAAATCCCTTTTCCTGTATTCAAAATGCTCCATCTGCTTTGGGAAACCCCTTAAATTAGTCATAAAGGCCAAGTCTCTTTATAGAAATAACTGGATAACACAGATATCCTATCTGCAAAAATAACAGCTAACTTCCTAGTGAAATGTAGTTCTTGGAAGAGTTGGCAATGCTGCTGAAAATTATTAAGAAAGTATTTGTTGATTTTCAAAAATCTTTTCAATTGAATGTCATGTAGATATGAGCATATTTAGAATGTATAACAAACTCTGAAGACCATCTCATCCAGAATACATTAACCTCTTTCTTTCTAGTACAAATTGTATATTCTGCAGTCAGCAACAGTAGGTTGTTTGCAGCAATTTGTTTGCTGCAGTTCTGTATGTACCATGTTGGCTTAGCACTGCTCCCTCACCAGAGCAGCAGAGTTGAACACCCCTGGAAATTCAGCTCTTAATGTCAGATTGCTCCACAGAGATTTTATCTCTGCATTAGTCAGAATTTAAAATTTCTGGAAGTGAAAGTTTTTTGTGCAGGGATTTTAGCATGAATTCCATTGAACCAACACCACCTGCATTTCTGTTGTGATGTAGACGCACCGTATTGATCAGGGTATTTCAGGTAACCTGAACGATTCAGGTCACCTAATGAATCAGGTCACTTCAGCTACAGCTATTTACTTACTTTGTGACCAAAAAAATTTGGGCGCAAACAAGTACTTCTCATGGCCAGGCATGGACAATCACTCAGCCATGTGCATTCCTGAAATCTCTGTCTGTTGAAATAATCCCCAAGCAAAGAAAGGGTTACTGTTTGTTGTCCGGTCCTTCACAGCCTGATGCTGAATAATCTGCCAAGTGATGCTAAAGCATAAGGCTTGTCCCAGGTGAAGGTAATAGCAAAGGTGCAGAACAGAGGAGAATCAACTGTGACCCCAATTCATTGAATTGGTGGGGGGAGAGGGACAGCAAAAGGAAAACCCATCTAATATGCAGTGCAGCCGGGTCATCTTCGGGAGCAGAGCATTACAGTTGGTGGAATATTCAATAGCAGCCTATAAGCAGCTCTCTGCTGGTGGAAAAGGTCATCTCATGGTTTGCCTTGGGCATCAGAAAATACTTTGAAATTGCCCTGGCATCTCTAAGCTGACAGTGCTGCTGGAGAGAGTGCCTGAGGGTACAAGAGAGGTGACAATGGAACAGTGGCCCCACTCCCATCAAAATCAAAAGGAGAACGCTGATTGACTTGAGTGAAAGTAAGGTCAGGACCAAAGTGTCACATGTAACATATTTCAGTGTTGTCATCATACTGATTTTTCAGACACAGGAGAATGGTTAGCAGAATTCACTGTACAGCTTCAAGAGTTTTGAGAGATGTTGACACAAATTTTAATAGATGGTTCATTTCCTGCACACTATGGTTTCTGTATTTAAAGAAAAAGTGCTGCATGCTGAGGGGAATAATAATATGTCCATGATTCACTCCTTTTATAATCTTGTTCTGAAGGGGATGCATCTGACAGATTGCTACCCCAGGAAAATCAAACTAGATTAAGGATCTGTAGCTGGGAAGAGGCTGGAAGGGGCAAACTCCTTTATATTTGTGCTGTTAATTTCCAAGACCACCCAGTCTAGTTGGCTGTCATCCTTCCCCCTTTTTAACCTTTTTTTCATACTGCTCCTGCAAGGCTGCTTTATCAAATAAGAATCCATGACAGCGTTCTTGGATTCTCTCTGCGTACAGCTATAAGCGCATTTTCCCATTGGCAGTTCAGACAAGGGTATAGCACAGCTTGGGCCGACAGACGTCTAATGGTTGTCTTTAAGAATTGTCTCTTACCTGACATTCACACAGCTGCAGAGTCAATTCTGCTGGTGTTCTCATACAGGAGCAATTAACAAGTGTAAGAAGATTTCTTAACATACAGGCAAAGGTGTAAATACAACTGAATTACCCCAGTTGAACAGTTTATCTGCTGAGCTGAGCTACTGGGGCTCAGCTGAGCAGTCATGCTTTGGCGATCCACAGTAACATGGCCATTTGCGCTCCGAAGGCCACGCCTTCTGACCTGGGGTTAAGGAAGAAATTGTTAATGACATCTGTAATTTTTAGAGTGTCTGCTGGCATCAAGCTTTTGCTTCCAGCAAAAGTAGTTGAGGCAGCATTACAGGGGGGCAAATTGGACCAAGAGATGGCTGATACACAAATTGATAGGATTCAAGATTAGAGATTTAGTAGAAGGATCATTAGCAAGTAGTTATTACAGATCCAAATTAAATCTTGTTTATAAAATGTAGGAAACCTTTATATATGAAACTCAAATCATTTCAGACCATCTGTAGTGTAAAGTGCAGAGTGGCATGTGGGCAGTTCTTTGAAAATAAACTTCACCTGGCAAAGAACCTGAGCACGTGGCACTCACACCCCTGCAAATCTCATCAAGCTTCATCACCTCCTGCAAGTACCTGCCAGGAGAAGAGGACTGTGAATCTGATAGCGCACACTTTTGTGAGGATTTCCGTGTAGAATTGATTTTCTACTCTTTTGCTGTTCCATTTTCACTTGGAGAGAAGATAACCCTTAATTTTAGTTTTGAAATTAAACTAATTGGGTTTACTTACCCACTGGTTAGATTGAAGCAGCAGAAGGAAGCCTATCTGTGATTCAGGAGTGAGTCAGCAGGTGTTCTTCTTGTCAGCAGTCTGACTCAGAGTTCAGCTCTGATACATGGATTTGTGTAGGACAAATTCACACAGTGATGAATTTCACCCCACGTGACTGCAAATCATTAATTTCCTACTATTTCTTCCCATACATCCCAATTAGCTATTTCAGACCTGCGCTGCCATCAGCCTGCTGATAAAAGATTATGATTTCATAAGAAATAGTGTTATCTTAAATTTTTGTGTTCCTTGTTGTCGTGGTTTTGGTTTCAGCTCAGCCGGTAACAAAGCACCACGAAGCCGCTCGCTCACCCCCCGCCCCTTCCCCTGGCCATGTTGGGAAGAGGAGAAAATCCAAAGGCAGGCTCGTGGGTTGAGACAAGGACTGGGAGGGATCACTCCCCACTTATGGTCACGGGCAAAAGACAGGCTCAACTTGGGGAAGAAACAAAATCCATTTAATTTACTACAAATCAAATAAAACCCAAGGGTATTAGGAAGGGAAACCAAACCTCAGAACACCTCCCCCCCACCCCTCCCGCCTTCCCGGCTCAGCTCCACTACCGATGCTTTCTACCTCCTCCCCCCGGCGGCGCAGGGGAACAGGGGATGTAGATTGGGTCAGCTCCCCACACCCTGTCTCTGCTGCTCCTTTCCTCAGGGGGAAGATTCCTCACTCGTCCCCTGCTCCACCGTGGGGTCCCTCCCACGGGAGACAGTCCTTCACCAACTTCTCCAAC
>VYZV01040029.1:55883-70255 GCA_013401275.1 Pandion haliaetus
GACTCTTTGGAGGCAGGGGAGCTTCTAGCAGCTTCTTGCAGGAGCCACCTCTGCAGCCCCCTCCCCCGCTACCAAAGAAAACCGCGCCACACAAACCCATAACACTTGTGAACGTGATTACTCCTGCTTCTTTGTGCTCTTTCTCATCTTACCGAGCATTGCACCAGTCTAATCCCGCATACATATGCTATGTGTGCAGATGAGTTTTTGCTATTGGCTTTGCATTTCTTCAGAGCCTTGGAAAGCTGGACCTTCATCAGCCTAACTCCACCTGTCTGATCAAACAGTGTCGAAAATCAGCAAAGAGCAGGAGTCGTGACTAATGCTATTGAAGATATCAGTAATAAAGGGAAGGCTTGTTCTTCAGAATCTTTTTTCTTCCTTTTTGACAGTGTCCCCTAAATGTCATTTGTATAATTACACAGAAACCTATTTTGACTCACCTAGTGCAGAAAGGCACTGAAAGGAGGGTATAAAAAGGCACTAATGATTGCTTGGAAAAAAATCACAGTAGATTTTTAAATCTGCTTTGGGCTGTGAGACAAATGTATAACTATATGGTGCATAGAGAGATTCTATGCTAGACTCTTGTTTATTACTTTCTGCAATAAAAAACTCGCTGTTGTTTAGAGTATTCTGATATCGTGCAGCCTATGGTTCCCCCTAGCACTCCTACACTCTTCCTGGGGGTCAAGTTAAGATGAAAATTTTTTCCCAGCAATGGAGAGTTACCTCTGTAAAGCATGACATCTCTGAAAAGCCTCATCCAAATCCATTGTGTTTTCTTGCTTTGAATTGGGGCATGATTTAGCAAATTTGAAACTGAGACTTCCCAACAAATTAGACATAGCTATTTTCTAATTGAGGTGCTGTAGGGAAAAAAACAGATTTGGACAGAACCAGAGATGTCAGAGTCATCACTTCAAAGTCGCTCTTGGAGTTTATCTGTAAGTGTTTTGTCAGTCGAGTAGGCACTTGCTTTTCTCACAGGCCATTTAACATTAGGATCGCGTCTCCTTCATTTGTCTTCTTGAAATATTGAGGACACATTGCTCTTCATGTGCCTGACAGTCAGACAGGAACGTCTGCACTCTGCCTGAAAACTGATGTCTGCTATCAGCTCTTAGAAGAAACATTTTAGCTGCAAATACAAACATTCAGTTGTCGTCCAAAGAAATCTTTAAAAAGTAGCTGGCATCTCCTAGAAACTTTGGTGAACATTTTGCTTAAAGACAGTTTTTCTACTGCAGCAAATATCTTCTGTATTTTCCTGCTCTTTCATTCTATTAAGCAGAAGTGTCAGATACGACTGCCAAGAAACAAAGATCCAGGACTTCTTTTCTCCACACAAACACGCTGAGTCTAGACCTGAAGTCTCCATCCTGCTGGTGACAACATCTTCATTAGTAACACAAAATGTCTTTACTTTTTTTTTAACTCCACCCTAACACTGAACTGCTTTTGCCCCACAAGTTACTTTTTTGCTCCAAAATGAAATATTTTTTATTGTGCAAATTACAACTTGCTTGAGGAAAGCAGAACATTTAAAAAAATGAAAACTTTTTAGATAGAAACTCTGATGATTGCAGTTGTAACACAACTTCATAATGTTGCAATGAGGGAGAAGTCAATGATAAATACATGTAGTACCCTCAATACAGTAGACATAAGGAGAAAGAAAAATATAAATATCCAGAAGTGAAAGGGTGAACTTGCTAGGAAGATGCTGAATTATGCAGAAATCCAAACATAGATAGTTGGTGTAATCTCAAATCTATCAGCCTTGACAGTATCCTTTTAAACGACTCCTTAAAAATGTTAATTGCACATCATAGGCACTTCAGCAATGACATTTCTGCCATTGAATGTCATGAGGACTTTTTTCCTTTTATTATCCTTGAACAGGAGAAGTGAAGTACTGGAGTTAGCCACCAAATAACTGTATCATGAAATGTAATGGATCTACCTCCAATATTTATGTTGGTTCAGCTTTTAATAAGCTTCTTTTTAAATTTACAATGAGTGAGAGCTGCGGATGGTATTAGGAAGGCAGTGTTGTTAAGCTTTGCTTTATGAACTGTAAAATAAAGGTTTGTCCATCAGACTTCCAGAGCTACAGATGCTAAAAGCCCTGGGGTCCATCATTTTTGTAACTTGAATAAGAGCTGGTTTATAACTGCAGACTGAAGAACTTGGTCACATTTTTGCCTAATTTCCCCAGGTTATTCACTAGCATCAGCTCTCTCCATCATACATTTTGTGTTTTAAACATGCAGAAAGAAGGGGAAGGGAAAAAGAAAGGGAAAACAGATAGGGAAGAAGAAGTGAAAGGGAAAGTGAATAAAACTTCCCAGCAACCACTGCTGGCATTGTAATGATTTTCCACTGTACACTCAAAACAAAGATTCTTTGTCTAAGATGGCTCCTGCAGCATCTTCTCCCTCTTTACCCCTTCAGGGGAAGGAAAAAGAGAGAAAAAGCTAACACTTCCCTTTTTATTGCTGTCTAACCTGTATTTCCTCTGTCTTACTCTAGGAAACTTCCCTCCTTATGATGGGGTATTTGGATCTTACTCAGTGTCAGATGTGCTGCCTTACTGTTTTCCCCATCTCAGTGGACTTCTTTGATTAATGTCAGTGTGCACCTTATCCTACACTTTTCTGGCTTTGGGTTGGGTTTTTTTCCTTTCCTATCTTTTGAGGACAGATTTGGTAAACTGCATGCATAATGTACGTTGAGGGGTATTAAATGTGTGTTCNTTTTTTTTTTTTTTTTCTTTATGGTCACCATGTAAAGGCCAGCCTGACCATGCCAAGATAGTGAATTGAGGCATGGAAGGCTTAATGTGAGCAGTACTTTCAAAACTTCCCCCTGCCCCCATCCTTCACACTTCTCTATTCACAGCCTTGGTTTTACAGTGCTTGTCACAGTTTTATTCTATAAACTCTAAATGCACTGCAGCAAAGCTATGCCAAGAGTTGGTAAAATGTTCCTTTGCAAGTTTGACGTTGCACGATCATACTGCATAGTTGCAGTTTACAGAAATTGTGAAAGAACAAAATATTATTACTCAGGATTGTGATGATAACTTTTGGACATATGTATTCAGAGTGGACCAGTCTTCACAATTGTCCAGGACAGTGCCCTGAAGTGTAAGTATACCTGCAGATAATTAGTAGATCCGTATTAGACCACTATACCTGACTCTGCTTTCCTGTCAATTTTCACCTATGCCATTCCCATTTACATAGAGTTTCAGCTGAGCTCAATATTTGTCCGACTGTTACTGCTTAGACTGTTTTTTCCTTAGACTAGTTTGGGTTTCTGCTTTACTGTAATTATATTTTACTTTAGCATAGTAAAGATCATGTGAGTAGCATACAACATTAAAGAGAATTTACAAGAAAAGAGTAGAATTAAATGAGTATATCATATATTCTACAAATACTAATAAGGGGAATAATATGATCTGAGACAGGAGGTATGACCTGATATTGGGGAAAAGGAATATATTCCTGCTTGCAGACTGCTCCTTAGTGAAGCTTGCAAAAATATATTGACTTTCTAGAAATAAAACTACTTCCCTACCTTCCCCAGGCTGGTATTCTCTAGCTCTAGATTGTACACAGTATTATTCAATTCCCTGCAGCTTTTAGTCCGAGGGACTCCACACAAACTGAGTTTGCTCTGTGGTGAAATTGCAGCTGTTGAGCTTATTTCTCAAAGGCCGCAGTTCATTTCAAGATCTTTTACTCTCTATTCAGGCAGCTTCACAGACACCTAGAAAAGCTCTTCAGCTAAATTGGAGGTCTCCTCAGATAGCTGCCACCAACCAGTTGTTGATCTGAAAAATCCCTTTACCTTCTTTGTGCACTTGAATGTGAAAAGCTGTAGTCGTGCCCAAATGGAATGTAGGGGAGAGCGTGGGGCTGTCACCCACGAGCTTGACTTTTCATTGCCCCATGAACATTGTTCATGGCCAGCAAGTTTGAAAAACTACTTTAGTTCACCTTTGGGTTATTTTCTTCCTTGTTTCACCATAATATTCGACACTTAGTTACATGATTTTTTCCGTTACTATGTCATTAAATGTATGCTTTCTTTACATCCATTGCCTCTATGAAATGCGGATATTTTATCAACTTTACATGCCTGGTGAATGGTTAACTTTCGATGTGTTTTTCTAGTAGACAAGTGCAGCTACCCTGTTGAAAAGGAATGGGGATCTTTATGCACAAATATTTTTGGAGTTTCAAGCATAGCCCAAAAGCAGATATGCTAGCAGAGCAGTGAAAAAGACCCACAGTTAAAACTATAGGAACTGGAATCTGAGGACACCTGACTTGAAAATCAGATGTGGGTATCACACATCTGATTTACATATGCAGTTACATATAAATGTGATTTGGCTTGCCATCTGATTGATAATGCAGTTTCATCTTCAGTTAGTTTCAAACCAGGTGTAAATGCCTNGGATATTATGCATAGCAATCAGGAGTTAGGCTGCATCCCTTTCTTTGATCAATGTGTCATTTGAGGGCACAACAGACCACAAGTGTCTGGCACAGTCCGGTATTAGTAACCAGTTATTACAGAAATCAACTGGTAACGTCAACAGCAACTGACACATCTTCACTGGAAGGTGTAGCCTGTGTGGGACTACTCTAGTAATCAGACCCTTCTACATTTCTGTGCCATTTTGATTGTATTTTCAAAATGTCATTGCTAATTGTGTGTACCTTGATTTTTTTTATATCCCCCCCAGAGAATACCAGTTTGGCACCTGGGCGTGCATGCTCAAGCAATTGGTGACCTGTCTCTTGAGTGATGCTGCATTGTAGTTTCTGGAAGTAGGGCTTGGTATGAATGAGAGACACAAGTGGAGACTGAAAGAGGAGGCTGAGTCCATCCAGCTCATAAATGAATTTAGAAAATGGAGTACCTTGTTCTGTATCAATGCTGGGGGTACTGTTGCTTATAAATGTAATAAAACACACATGCAAGATATTTGTAATCAGAAAATCTGTTATATAGGCTGCTTTTTCAAAGGTGTTTTCCTGTCTCTGAATATGTTTCACTGGCTGCTCCCAAACTGTTAAAGTAAGCAATTAAAAGTGAATGATAAAACATGCTTTTCTGTATTTGATCTCATCTTGCTGCTTTTAGCAGGCTGAAAGAGCCATACAATCTAATGCTAATGATCAGAATGATTCTGACTTCCTTTCTCCATTTGAAAGCACTGGGTTTGGAGTGAATCTCTCCGAAAATCTCTGCTCAGGGTCTCCTTTCCAGTGATGTCCCTTGGAAGATTTTCAGTGCTTACACATTTGCTGTCTCCAAAAGAGGAAAATACTGCTTGCTTACAGTGATTCTGGAGAAATTCCAGGGCTGAATGAATACTAAGTAGAAAATGTCCTTCTCAGAGGCAGGAAGAGATGATGAATCACTATGAAAGCTTGTTTCTTGACCAATCTGCCTATGTATTTTGTTATCTGAAATTATAATGAAGACATTAGCAGACTAATATCTTGCACAAACTGAATGGGAAATGAAATTAAGGTGGGAGATGATGATAGCTCAGTACTGGGATTTGCACATAGCCTATATACAATGGCACCAGTCTGAGGCAGAGGGTTGCATGCCTGCTTCCTTTGGGAAAAGGGAAAAATCAATCTCATCTACCTTGTGCCTGGATGTGAGGTAGTATCAAAGAAGACTAATGAGCCTGCTAACTTGACTGCAGCATTTATTGGTGATTAGTGACTCTAAAAAAATACTCTGCATAAAAGGAATTGGTGAGTTACTGTGATCGCCAGTCAGGTCTCCCTCCTTTAGGGACTATCTCATTCAGCTTTCTGCCTATCCAAGAGAAGAGCATTTCTGTTTTTCTGTACTCTAATTAGCAACATGACTTTTGCTGTTTATTCTAGGATAGCAGTTAACATCACTGAGATTAGCACCTGTGGGCAAGGCTGGTACAGAGAAGTCAGACACTGCATACTCTCGATTTTTTTCTGAGACTAGAAGAAAAAATTATTATTCACCTTGTTCAGCTGGGCAATAAAGGCACAGAAAGATCACACCCCAGGCTCTCTCTACCTTATGCCACCCAGACAGTGCATATTTCATCAGCTAAGAGTTTCCTTTGCAAGTGGGAGCTCTCAGCATAATGCAGCAGTTGAACTATGAGTGGTTTTCTGACTCTTTCCTACGTGGCATGTGGTTGAACCCAGCTGAGATCCTGCGGCTCAGGACCAATGTGATAAAGGTACCATACTGAGGTGCCTAAAGTAGCAGACAGACACCAGAGGTTTTTTAAAGCCCCATGATGCCTAATTCCTATTGATTTTATTTTAGCAGTAAGGATCTGTATCTTCATGTGTTGCCTGAGGTCATTAAAGGATGCTGTGGAAGAGCTGGGAAGTGAAATGAGATTTCCTGTCTCAGTCCAATACCTTAATCAAAAAGTTATGTTTTATATCACAGTTTATGACAAGAAAGCTAAGAAACCTTATTAACTAATCAAACTCTCATCTGGACTGTATGAAGAAATCAAGTACCGCATTATATCATCCTTTTGAAGATAAACATGTATATTATGTTATGTTGCTCAAGAGTTTGCTAAGTTATACCTCAGATATTTTCCTTTGAAGACCTTCATAATACTTTTAATGTGGTAGTTTTCCATGAAATTATGTCCTCCATATCTGTTATTTGCCAGAATAGATCATCCTTTTCTTTCTCCTCTGCTGGATTTTATGGTTTAAAGATGAAAGCTAGGCTAATATTGCAAAATAAGAAATTTGAACTGTATTTTGTCTCCGGTAGTTGGCATTCTTCTTTAACTACTACATCCTTTCCACAGTTTTTCAAATGGATTAGCTTTGTAACAGGTCTTATGAAGGACCTGCTGAAAGAAACTTACATTAAGCATTTTTACTCCATTTGATCAAGTGTTTCAGAAGGGAAATGGATGGCTTAAGGTCCTAGTTGTGGATATTACAGCATTTAGCTCATAAGTGACTGATTCAAAGCAACCTGGGTTGCTAATGGCCCACCTTTTGTTAGCATTGAGTGCTGACTATGTAAGTGAATTGATGTGTAAAGAGCTGCCCACATAATTTCATAATCTTTAAAGTCATCATCACTCACACTTTTTAGATGAGATTCTAATCTC
Source organism: Pandion haliaetus (assembly GCA_013401275.1). Taxonomy (NCBI): domain Eukaryota; kingdom Metazoa; phylum Chordata; class Aves; order Accipitriformes; family Pandionidae; genus Pandion; species Pandion haliaetus. The sequence goes on from VYZV01040029.1 coordinate 63,061, forward strand.
TATATTTGTTAATTTTTCTTAAATTGCTGTGATTCATCCTGATCCTAGTGTGTGTCCATTGAAGATGGCCCACTTATCAAATGTGGTTAGGAAAAGGTCCAGGAGGAGCAAAAAATTGAAAATAGCAGGAATAGAGGAACATATGTCCTGTACCCGATTATAGTCTTTGCCAACATGGGAAGAGGCATTGGTGTATACATTTAAGTGGGCTGATTGCTCTGGGGGCCAGTTTGACCGTTGGCTTTTGATGAGAGTTTGAACACGATAGTAACATACTTCAATACATTAATTTTAGTGAAGACCAAGTTGTGCAGTGTAACTGAGGGATAATGGGGTTTGCACTCTTTTCAATTTTTTATGTCATTTAGTAAGTGCTGATCTTGCATTAAGATGTCACTGTCAAACTGGATAGTATTAAAGAGGAAAAGAGTTGCTAAATTTTCAGCAGGTCAAAGTATTCTCGGATCCCTAGGCTCTTTCAGTAAAAATCTGTTGGAATAAAGGATGGCTAAAAAATGTTTTTAATCTAGGCGTTTTAAAATTTCTGTTTTGAGAGCCACTGTAATAAATCGAAATTATTGATTTAGCCCATAGCAGTCCTAAGATTCACTCATTTAAGAGTTGAAACTGCTCTATTACTCAGAGCAATAACCCAACACTTTGAAATCTCTCATCAGAGACTCCTGGTCTACACATGTACACAGGCATTCAACAAAGATTTCTGTTTATGGATCTTACATCAGCTGAGATCTGTGCACTGCTTTTCTTAGTAATTATCTGCCTGCCTTCTCCCACTGCACCCTGTGAAAGCCTTTGCAGCACTGGGCCTGTGGTTCACTGTTTCCAGGCTCTACTGAGCCCTCGCCATGCATGGCCAGTAAAAGCTGTTTCAGTGTTGACAAGTTTAACATCATTCCACCTCTTACTAGACCTCTGCAGAGAAACAGAATCTGTTTTGCATTCTAGCGTCTCACATTGTGAGTCTATCCATGGGCTTACAGGTGGGTTGCGTATACATGATACCATGTTTTAAATCCCCTGTGTTGAAGAGAGGGTTAAGTACAGCCCGACCCGGGTATCCATGTAAGAAAAATCTCCTTCCAAGAGTAGATATTTCTCAGGGCACCCAAGGTTTGAATGATCAATAAATAGTTGCAAAGGAATGCTTAATATCATACTGAAAAATATTCTAAAATCAAGAATCCGGGTTAAATTAACACTAGCTGATATCAAGAAGTGTGTGCTGTCCGTATAGTTGGCAAGAGCTGGTGAATTCCATGGCAGTTTCTCCCTATGTCACTTCTGTTTTGCCTTTTATGCATTTTTTATTATCTTTCCATTAACAGAGTATTTCTGTTCCACCTTCCTTTTCCAAAACTGTGCTCCTCGGAAGCATTCACACAGCTCTGCGGCACACTTCCTCCTCATTCTCCTGGGGTAGTAATTTACTGCTAGCCTATGCCAGTAGTAAATTACTAACCCCATTACTAACTTGCTGGCTCAGCTGCTGTAACCAGTAAGTAGTACCTAATCATTGCCCATCTGCTCCAGCAGAGGAGTGTCTATGGGTTCAGTGCTCCTCACTTACGGCCATGTGCTCAGACCCAGAGCTGGAGTGGCTGCTTAGCAGATCAAAGGGAGTCCTTGCTCCCTTGTGCAAGCGCGTGGTCCAGTCTAGCCCTGAATGATTAGCATATTTATAAATTAAAATAAATCTAAGGAGTGAATTGGCCCAGGGGAACTCTCAATCCAATGAAATTAGACTCATATCCACCCCAGAGCAATTCCTTAGAAGCCCTGCCTTCATGAAGCTTCATTTGTAATCACTACATACTGTGTACTTTAGAAAAGTTTTATAATTACTTGCTGTTCCGGCTGCTGAGCAGTTCTAAATGTTAGATATTAAGGAATTGCTGTTTCAGTCAGTGAACAAGCTCTGAACATTAAATGTGCTTCACGAGAAGTTTTTTTCTCAGCCATTACACATCTCTGAAGGCATATTTTTTTTCAAGTGGATGCTTTCCCAGCTGTTGATCATCTCTGTGTTTCTTCTGTGTGAAGAGAGAAGGAGGAAACTGATGATAGTGTGACATTGTATAAAGGCTTTATCGCTGTGGAGGAAGATGGGTGCATTACTCACAAATGCAGGCATTGAAATAATTACGCAGGTCATCCTGAGAAAGTACCAATAAAACCTTTATCTTGTACCATGCATATTTTTGGACATTTTTGTGTCACTTATTTTACAGAAGAAACATTTTAGCCACGTTTTACAGAATTCTGTAGACAAATTTTGGTACTGTTTTTATAACTCCCCACCACTAGATCTTGATATCTTGGGAAGAAGCAGCCTATCTTTGTCATGGGTCAAGAAGATACTTGGCTGAAATAGCTCAATGAGTGGTACCAAGTGCTCGGTGAGAACTGGAAATCCAAATTAAACAGGTGTTTTTGAGGCAGTGTTGTAAATGGTGATTGCAGTGACTTCTTTCACAGAATGGGTCATCAATTATCAAAAATATGCCTCATATACAGAATTATGTTGAAATTCAAGATGCATACACTAAAGACCATTTAAGACTATAAAATCAAGTGCTACAGTTCCCATTTCCATTGATACCAAAATGGTGGTCCAGTGGTTTACAAGAGAGTTGGAAAAGCACAGATCAGTTCCTTACCCTGTCCCAGTCTTCCATATGCCCCTGTGGGTACCATATAGCCTCTCCTTCGGTCCTCATGTGCAAAACTGAGACCGCTATGTCTACAGTGGAATGAAGAAGAAACTTAGGAGTGTTATGACCCTCAAGCCCCACTGCAACAGATGGTATATAAATAGAGCATGGACAGTAAGTCCCTCATTTTAGTCCTAGAAGATCAGACAGCAGCAGATGTAACTGTTAGTGGTGGAGGAGTGATTCTGATAATTCTACATTTGGGAGGAAGGAGATCAGTTTATGTCAGACTTGTTTATGGTGGAGTTTAGTGCTTCTTAGAGATACAGGCTGTTGTTTGTGGCTCCAGTGAAGATAATATTGCTGAGAATGCAACTGAGGCAATAGCAGCCAAATGCAGTTTACATTACAGTTGTGCAGTTTGCCATGTAGTTCTCCAAATGTGTGTGTGTGTGTGCATAATAGATGAAAAAATGTTGACATTTTCTTTGATTGCAATAATTGAAGTCATTGAGCATCGTGGACTTAAAATATAAAATCCCAAAGATGTACTACAGTCCTTTATGTATTATTATGCATATCTATTTATATTGGAATAAAAGAAGAATCCCTTCACGTGTAAACTACGGGATGTATATATACATGTATGAAATATGGAATAGAAATACTGAGCCAGTAACTTAAAGAAACTATGTCTGCACTGAGAACTGACTAGTCCCTGCTTGTAACATGATCCTTGGAGAGCTTCCCAAACTTGTCTGCATGTGTGCATGCTAACTGTAGCCAGCCTGAACTAAGGTTCATGCTGCAGGTGATCGCAGGACTTATAGAAAAGATGTGGTCACCTTGCACTCCCCATTTTCAATCGTAGGACATCATTATAAAGGTGTGTGGATACCTAGATAAGGCCAGCTACAGCAGGCTGTGGTCTGTCCACGCTGCAGTGAAGTGTACCATGAAATGCTACGTAGAAACAGGATGCCCAGAGATTTTGTTCAGGGTATTTCCCCTGTGTAGCTCAAACCCAGGCTCGAGTGTGTGCTGCAGATAAACAGTATGGACAGCTCATGAGCAGAACACCAGGCAACTCTTAGAAGTTGTCTGAAGGACCAGGGAAAATTAGGTGTTGTGAATCGAGAGCTGGGAGCCAGAAGTAGGTGATCAGCCCTCACCTCAGTCAATGCATCAGGAATCAGTGGGCTGGCTGGAAATGAGCTCTTTCCCACCTAGAGCTCTCTGATCCTACCAGTAGAGTTGTGGGGCTTTTGTGGTAAAGCTACACATTGCACATCTGCTCAGAGGCTATTTAGAGAAGTGTAGACTTCTTGATCAGGAAAACTTTCCTGACATATATTATCTCTTAGAACAGCTTTGATGTGTGCAAAAATTTATTTTCTATTTAGCGTAAGTGAAAGCACTGAGGTAGTCAATCACATGTAAAAACTTTTTCTCTGTCGGTTACTAAGCATCAGATCTAGAAATGGTGAAAATAATGGTATTTCGGGTGTCATTAATCTAAGGCATAATGGTGCCTTTAACAGCAAAATGAACGCTGTAGCTCAGGTGATTCAGGTATCTTTGCATATAATCATGCTTTCAAATAAATTACGAAGTTCAATCTAGTATGTATTCATTTTGAGATGTCCCAGAAGTGTATAAACTACAGTTATCGCAGTTGCCTTGTATTTACAAGCTGTAAGATTTATTTAGTAGGAACTCTTCAAATGGGAATAGGCTGGTCTTGAGTTATGAATTGCTAAACCCATCCATCTATTGCATTACTGCACAAAATCACTCCTTAAATGCATGGAGGAAGTATACCACTATTGCAAAAGTGTTACAATGTCTCTCTTTTGACACAGCAAGAAAACAGCAAGGAAATAAATTTAAAGCATTAGGCAGTATTAAGTGTTTTCAGAGTAAGCCATCCAAATGAAAACCCATAATCAAAATAATAATTATCAGGGGAATGCATTTGCTTTCAAAGTAATCATGCAAAGTAAAGCACAGAATATGTCTTAAGTAATAAAAAATGGTGATTTCTGTTCAGAGGTAAAAGGAAGGTCTAGTACTTGAGAATATAAGTGCTCTTTGTACATGATCAGTTCTTGATGGATTTTCTGAGAAATGGGCCTTCATGTATTGTACGTAAAAAAAGGGGAAAAATTGAAGCTGTTATGTGATGAATGCATCCAAAGGTGTGATAGAGCTGGGATTGGGTTACTGAAGCTAGGAAGATGCCTGTCTTTCTCTTAATTTTAAAATTATTACAGCATAGGGTTAGGTTGAAGTAACATTCTGTGAAATAGTGAGACTTTCTACACTGTGGAAAGACATTTGGGAAGTTCCAGAAAAGTTAATGTATGATTTCTGCCGCAAATAATTTGTGGGGTTTTTTTTTAGATTAAACTAGAAGATAATTTCATATATGCTTTTTATTTCTGATGTAGTTAAAGAAATTTAATGCCAGGGAAAGAATTTCAGCATGTCTTTTCATATTTGTTATTCAAATTATCTTACGCCTCCTGACTTCATAGTATATTTTACTTGCCGTAGCTTTGTTCTTTCTATTCGGTCTGAGCCACACGAGTTTTTAATTTCCAGAGCATACCTCTAAGTTTAGACTAATCTTGTCATTTTGCCATTTGATCATGTTAATTTTTTTAATGGCTTCCATGCAGCATATATGAACTTCAGTTACACTGAGTTTCATTGCTATGGATTTATGTGATTTTGATGGTGGACATATACAATGAATCTTGTTTTTCTTTTTGGCTGCACTAATTCTGGGCTCTTCAGTCTTCATGAGCAGCACTGGACTTAACTTTGGTTGATGGGGGTCAAATCCATCTTGCAGTAGGGTTGAAGCATACTTGCAAAATCATAAAAAACATGTAATGGAATAAGTGTATTTTGCTTTCATCAGATGCAATATCCTGAATTTTATTCCTCTATGTAGTAGTCATGCTAAAAGAAGCTGACCCATTTTGAATAAATCCAGTTTGTATGCTCTGAAGAAGTTGTAGATTGGAAAAGGCCTTGTGTTATATCTGCATATAAATAGCTGCATTTTCCAGTAGCTAATATGATTCACTTCATTTGCCTTCTTCAGCGAAAGTAATAGCTCTTCCCTTTCCCTGTTTTCCTTTTTCAGAAGTAACAGTTTATTCAATGAGGTCGTGCAGATGAACTTTGAAATAGCCAGTTTCAGCAGCCTTTCTGGAACACAGCCCATCACCTGGCAGGTGGAATACCCTCGGAAGGGGACAACAGACATAACCTTGTCTGAAATCTTCATCTGCCAGAAGGATCTTGTTGGAATAGTTCCACTGGCGATGGTAAGAAACTGTTTCAGCATGTTGCTCCATCCGATCTGTATGTGGTCTGAGAAAACGTATACCAGGCCTCAGACAGACTTGCAAAAGAGTGCTCTCTGCCCTGCCTCCCCATTTTATAGCTGTATAGGACTACTTGCTAAAATCATGCCCTCATTTAATGGTCTGTACACATCACAAGATTTTGGTTCTTATAAACTTACTACAGAGGAAAGAGATGCTGCCACTTTAAAAATCTTTCTCAGGCTTTAAATCCTGCATTTCTGTCATGCATGGTTCCCTCCAGGCCATCAGCTGGTAACACAAAGCCAAGTAGATTTACCTTCCCATTTCTAATTGCCGTTACATGGCTTGAACTTGCAAGCTGTAGAGCAACTTTAGAAGGGCCTTGAGCACCTTATGCTAAAGCCTAAGTTGCTTGGCCCTTAGTAGGCTGAGGCTGATACTAATTTTGCTGGCTGTTTCCCTAATACTATGAGAACCTGTTGCTTCAAGGAAGAAACAGAAAATAGTAATAGCCTCAAGAATATATTTAAGAAAAATGAAGTATGGACCTTCATGTGGGAAAATGCCCTGGGTTAAAATATACTTGCTCTGCTCAGTGTTGTAGCACCAGTTGTGGGCTACCTACCTCCCTGTGAAATCACACCCATTGCCTGGCTCTACAAGGCTCACAAATGTGATTTGTGGAAGCAGTGTCTCCTTCTCTTCCTCTGGCTCAGTGAAGATACAATTACTTCTGCAAAGCAAGGCTGAGACAGTGGGAGCACTGAGAATTAGCAGTTAGGGCCCCCTCCTGTGAGTTAGGGCCTCCTCCTCCTCTTCCTCCCCTCCCCCTCCTTAACAACCTAGGATTAAATTTTTGCTCTGAGTCAAGCAAACAAGAAATTTCACTGGAGTCTCCAACATCTCAGATGCACTGTTTTTAGGTAAGCATTTTATTTTCTGTGGGATTAGGTACATGCTGAGAACTTTTTCCATGCTCACAGGTGAAGTAGGCACTGAGCATTTATTTTGGAAGTCCTGCTAAACCTCAGGAAAGGGAGATGCACAAAGATGCCAGCTACCTGGAACAGGACCAAGTGGCAATTAATAGAGGAACTGCACATGCTACCATTAGTCAGTGTTAGAGCTCAGGATTTGGAAGAAGAGTTAGACATATCCATCCCACTTGTGAATTTTGCCTCT
>VYZV01040029.1:70302-82711 GCA_013401275.1 Pandion haliaetus
GCTAAACCTCGGGAAAGGGAGATGCACAAAGATGCCAGCTACCTGGAACAGGACCAAGTGGCAATTAATAGAGGAACTGCACATGCTACCATTAGTCAGTGTTAGAGCTCAGGATTTGGAAGAAGAGTTAGACATATCCATCCCACTTGTGAATTTTGCCTCTCCTGTGCATAATCTTGGTGGTGAAATTCTGGCAGTCTTTTCTTTGAACAGTGTTCAGTGGTTTGAAGCAGATAATTAGATGAGTATTATTTCCTGGAAGTCCTAGTCTTCAATATATTCTTCCCCTTTGAAGAGTAAAACTGCTGCTCATATCAAATGAGGTCATGCCCAGCAATTTTCCCAAAGTCTGTTAAGTCAGCAGAAAGCCTGTGCTCCATTCCAGATCTGAGAGGGAAATAATTGTCCTCATTACCTGTGGAGTTGAACAGGGAATACGTATTTGAGCATCTGTCCTCTAAAGACTCCAGAATGTGCATAATGAAGGATTTTGTAGTCAGATTTTGTTTTGAGATAGATGCCTTCCAGTACCAAATGATAGATATCTGTCTACTGGCAGACTTAACATCTTGTTGTTCATTTCTTGAAAGAATTAATCAGCTTCTTCTCTGTATTCCATATCTGAGGGAATCAAGATTTTTTTTTAATATCTCATGTCAGGGTCTAATGCCTTTGCACTTGCATAGAAGGTTCAAGATTTACTTGCAGACTTGTGTCTATTCTAGATTAAAAATCATCTGCCTACAAGGGTTCCTTTAAGAACTGGAGGTCTAAATGAATTAATTTAGTGTTGTATAAATCATATAAGGTGAGATTCTTTATTCCCAACAGATGTACCATTAACACTCTGGGTTGTGGAAAGGGTCCAAACAATGAAATCATTAAACCTTTCCCTTTGCAAAGCTTCCTTGTGTTTATCTCATTTCTGTACCTTGTGATAACACTTGGCTGGAGCCAAAATATACTGTGTTAACAGAATCCAGTTGTATGGGATACCAATGCAAAATTGGCTTTGCTAGCATGATGTTAGTAGATAAAGGGAATTTTCAGAGTTTTCTGTTAGTTAACACTGCATATCCAGCCAGGGTGCTTTCTTCATTTAGGCATTAATCTCTAGTTGAGCTTGATTACCTGTCAGTTGTCCTGTTCAGAAACAAGAGTCACAGTGAAAGGAGAGAAGGTGATACTGTATCTGCTGAGAAGTTGGACCACACTCTTTATCTCAACTACACACTGTAAAGCAACAGCACATTATTGTGCACAGAAGTTAGATCTTGATGTTTATCAGGAAGTGTGTTTCATAACCCTCCAGAGGGTAAAGTAGATTTTGTTGATTTAAGCATGGAGTGTTCCTACAGCAAAACTGCTAACAGCAAAAGTAAAATCTGTCATTCAGAATTCTTAAAGGTGGCCAAAAAAAGGGAAAGAAGGAGATGCCCAAAGATACTGTACTGGATTAGGATGTAGGATCTGATTGAGTCACTGCTATTGGTCTGATGGGCATCCTAATCAGTCTTTTGAGAATGAAACCAGCAAACTTTTGCTTGGTTTAACGTAAAGGTTGTCTCACTCACAGAGTAAAGCATGTGTCGTGAGCCATTCCAAAGTTACGAAGGAAGAAAGATCCCGTATCTTTTATTGCCCTATGCCTGATAGCATTGCAAAAAAGTAGTAAGATGAAAAACAAGTGGGCCTTCAAAAGTTTAGTGCAATTGTTGCTACAGTATTTTGGAATGAAAGAGATTAAAGAATTTACATTGTCAGTAAGAACTGAACCTGGAATTTTAGAAGAGCCTAGGCTCTTGGATCAGTGGAGCAAGTGGTAGGATACATCTGCTGAAAAATCAATGGAAATTCATCATACATTCAAAAAAGAGGGTTTTAATAGAATCCATATTCTGTGTGCCTAACTGCTGCACTAAATAGTGTATACAAGTAAGAAACAGCAATGCAGTGATGCTGCTACAGTGAAATAAAAGGAGCAAGAGATATCAAAAGTACTGGGCTGAGAATAAGTGTGATAACTTTTTCCCAGAAAAAATGAGTTATAAATTTGAAGTAAGTATATTATTTTCCTGAGCTCAGAAGTTAATCAATCTGAGTAATTTTGGAGGACATTTCACCCTTCAAGGTATTTAGAGAGAAAAATGATACAGAAGTTAGGAAAATGTGTGTTATAACTGGTTCTGTTGCTTTCTAGCTCTCACATACCAGAATTTTAGTTAAGTAAGTATTGTGAGGAGTGATGCATCAAAAATAGATCCTAGTCAAACATATGCAGTACTCTCACTACCAAACTCTTGAGTATGGCACTTGGTGCAACCATCCACTCAATATCTTTTGTGCAGGCTGTATGAGATTCTATATGTCTCACTCAAAGTATGAGATTAAATATATATGTTATATTTCCATTATTGAATAGCAGTAATTAACTGAGGCAAGATTTGTAAAGAGGTAATGTCATTTGTTAGACCACCTGATAGAGACAGAGAAGGATAGATGCTCTTTTAGGCACACAATACCTTCTTCAGATCTCTTGACTCACTTAAATCACAACAGCTGCAAAATAATACAGCTACAGAAATGAGGATTGTAAAATCCATCAAGTAGGAGAGTTAAATAAGAAAATAAAAAGATTTCTTAAGGCAAAACAGAAAATCTATCCCACTGTCTGCTGACAGGAAAAATCTACCCCAAACATTTAATCTTCCAGTAGAGAAAATCTACTGTCAAGAGTTGTGCCCTATTCTGGCATTTTTTATTTCATGTTACTTGTTCTAGGATCAATTAGGAAAGTGCTTTCATAGGAGCTTAATTAATTATCTGCTAAGCTGCTTTTGGAAGCCTCCTCAATTAATCACAAGTAACCTTAGAACTTGCCAATTAAGGTGTACAAGGTTGCTTAACTTACTTTCCACATTTTCCTCCAATTCCTATCCTGTCATGAGCAAATGTAGCCAAATATATTGATTTTGCCACTTGACTAGATGAAAAAACAAACCCAAAATTGTTCACATTTAGAGCATACACACACAGACAAATTGCACTGAAGAAGTCTGTATGTTTGTGTTCAACACAAGACCACGTTTTAGGAAATTTAGCAAGAGATTTCTTTTCATGCTTTAACTGAATAATACATATTTTTAATACGACTACATTTTGCTTTGGGGTAGAACGAGGTGGAAGGCCTGTGTGTAAGTTCATTGTTTGATGCCAGTAAGGCACATTAATATTAAAGGAGAACTCCTTCACAGGAGGAAGATGGGGAATCAATGGTTTAATATTTATGCAAGACCATCTGGGTCCCTGTATATGGAACTGAAGTAGTAGTCCTTCAACAGCAGGATAAACTCCCTCTGAATTAGTTTATCTCTTACTGTGACTTGCACGAAATCCAGGTATTTAAAGTGCTGAAGCGTAAACCCAATGTCAGGAGTCTATTCTGAGAGTCCTAGTCTGAATTTACTCCAAAAGACATTGGTCACCATGGGAAGCCATGCAACTTGCTCATCCATGCATAGTTCTCTTTAAGATAACACTAATACTAATTTTCAGTGGGTCTTTCAGGCTTCATTCATCAGGCTCGATATTCCATTGAGAACTGCTTACGAGCAAATCGAAGTTGGAATGGCTCTCAGGCATTTCTTAAAGGTTGTTGCTGCTGTTTCACAGCTCACGTGCTCAGAAGTTTGTCTTTTCTCCCCAGCTGTAGCAGTGGGTCTAATAAAAGATATAATCTGTCTCTACACGTCCTGCCTTTCTACTAATGGAAACTGCATCTTTTCCTTGTGTAATAGCATCCTGTGAACTGCTGGTTAAGCCAAGTTCAGAGTTTTTGTGTAGAGTACCCTGGTAAACCCATCAATAATGTGTAGCTGAGATTCTCCTCGGTTTCTCATTAGGTGGTACAATTCCACACATGCTTTTTGCTCAGTGGTAAGTTGTTTAATTAGGAAGTGCTTTGTTCGTGCATAACTTTCTTTACGTTCAGAACTCAATGTATTGACGGTGCTGCTGCAGAAGTGAATGGATATCTAAGATGCAAGCTGTGACTCAGCCAAAACCACTTTGTCACATTTTTGTGTATGCTTGTGAACTTGCTTTCCATTAAAACACAGACGATCAATAATTTAGCTCCCAAAGCAATGCTTGTTTTATACACACATTTATGTATGCCATTCCCTAAGGTAAGGATTTTTTAAGGTATTTCATTGTAATGAAATCCCTGTAATACCATTTTAAAATATGGGCCTAAATAAACAGAGTTTTCATCCCTGCACAGTCTGTGACTTCACACTGTAAAGTTCTATCAGTTTCAAGGTCACACAAGTGCAGAATTCTCACTCCGGTTAATCTTTCAGTCTTGAATGAAGCGGGGGGGGAGGGGGGCAACAGGCACTGAGGAGCTTTCCAGAAGATAAAATCTGAGGCTATATAAATGCATCCATTTCCTGATTTGCTTATCACAAACAAACAAACAGGTAATCTACGTATCAAACTTTTCAGCTGACAGGTGTTGTCTCAGATTAATTTAATTATGAATCACATCAAATAAACACTGTGAGTTAAAGTAAATTTATTTGATGTAAAACTATCCAATTAGTATTAGTAATACTAACTGGGGTTAAATCAACTGTGAAGCCCTAAATAATACCATGAAGTCAAGAGTTTTTAGAGTTCAGTTACAAGACTGAATGCTCTGCGTGAAAGACCAGAGTTACAATCTTCTGATGTTAAAGGAGAAGCAGTAACCAAGATCACTTACATGCCTTCAATTTCCATCATGCCAGGTTGCAGTTGTTTAAATCAGTATAGCATTCCTTCCTTTAGATTTATGGTGGATATAATTTTACTAAAGATTGTGTCATTGCTCTATATTTGTACCAGATGAACTGAGGAGCCTGCATACCTGCTTATAAATTGGCTGTGTCACATAGTGCATTGAGCTGTGACTAGCAATGCATATCGATTAATCTTATCTATGAAGAATTGGCTTTTTTGTTGTCCGCCCATCAGGAAACAAAAGCAAAAAAAGGATGAACTGTTGTTCATTGATCTTAAATTGGTCAGAAGATGCAGACAACATAAAGAATTCAAAAATGGCTCAATTTAAGTCTTTTTAAGTCACAGTCATCGTTTCTACAACCCCTGCACTTTTGCCTCTAGCTTCAGTTTTCCTTTCCTTTACTACAATCACATTCAGTCCTACCTTTTGCAGGAAATGAGGATGGATCAATAAGGCTATCTCAGCTGGCTGAAATTAATTTTGCCATTGGATCGAGTGGTATGTCATTTTCTATGCAGCACAACAGTATGTATAATTTCCTCTTCCAGCATCCCTCATATCTGACAAAGCTATTGAATGGATTACTTTGAGATTTTTTAAAATGCTAAGGAGAGATGGGGTCAGCTAGCTTCTAGATTTTAAAGATCTCTGTCATATAAAGAACATTTGGTTTTCTTTGCTAGTTTTCCTGCCTGTAGTAGAGAGATATTAATATGAGGTTTAATATATATGCTTCTCAGCCTTGACAGGAGAGAAATCCTGTGAACTAAACGAAAAATTGCAGAACAATGAGACTGTGCAGTGAGACAGCCAGCGACTTGAATTATTGGATGCTTGGTGTTGTGGTAATACCTAAATGCTCCCATCGAAGAGGAGTGTCTCACAGCAGTCAATGCTGCCCAGACAAATTACAAGCAAGTCAGAAACCTCTAGAAGATGCTCAGTCTGCAAGCCAAGTTGATGAAAGTCAGGGTGTTGTTCAAGGTTGGATGAAACTGAGCTCCCTGAATGGGAAAGGAGGGACAGTGCACCTAACACTGGGACATAGGGTCACACTTTTGTCCTAATGTAGCAGGCACAGGGATTCGAGATCCCCCAGCAAGTCCATGCTTGATGCTGATCACTTGTGCATGTTAGAAGAGTACTGTCGTGGGCTCTTTCTTCTGACAGCATGGCACAGTGCAGGGCTGCATGGAGATAGCCAGGTGCTCCTATGCTGATACTCAGCATTGCAAGTTAGCCTGAGTCAAGTCCACATTCTGCTGCAGATAATTTTGGTATTGGTTCATGGCACTGCATTGTGTAACGTGAAGTCTGGAGATTCTTTTGTTCTTGTGATTTATTGGGCAGGATTTTGGGACTGCTCTAAGTATTGCTTCAGCTTTGTGATACTGCTCCATCAGAAGAAGACATCTTAAATAGCAGTTTATATTTGAAGTGACAGCTGATTAAAATTCTCAGTGTTTAACATAACCACAAAGGCAATTTCACAGCTGCCACACACATGTGAGCAGAGACTGTGCAGAGCCATAGTAACAAAACAGCAGAAAGTGAGCTCTGGACCCAGATGATGGTGCTTGAGAAGGACATCCCAGGGCTGTGTATTTTGATGCTGTAGCTGCCAAGGACTGTATTTACCCTAGGTGCTCTCCCCTGTTGCCTTCACCGCCAGATCAGATGGAGGGGGGCAGAGAAGCACTTCTCAGCTGGAGCAGGAGACCAATTTCAGAGGCTGATACTCTGCCAAAGTTTACAGCTGAAACAGAACTGGAATTTAAAGGCAGAGAAGTTACTAATTTGTAAGATTGCAGCTTGTGTTAAGCAATTCAGACTTTGACCAGAGTTCACCCATGGCCAATGATGGGAGGCAAAAGCTATGCCTGATTCTGAATCTCCTGCAGCACTGCACTTCTGCTGCAAAGGATTTGGAAGAAATGTAAAGGGAGGTGGAAGAGCATTGCGTGACTTTGTTCATGAGGTACTGGCAGAGCTGGAAGGGGAATTGAACTCAGCAGACTCAATTGCTAGATTATGCCCTCTCCTATGGAAGTTAATATACTAGTTTTCATCTAAACTAGTGCTCTCTCATTAGCTTTAGCTAACAATCTGTTGTCTTCACTTAACTGATAAATACAAGTCCAGGTACTGCCCAAACTTGTTTCAGACAAACAAACTTTTGTGGTTTGCCCTAGAAAGTAAATGGCCTCCACCTTCTCATGCTGTCACTTAAAAGAGAGACAAGCTGAATAGTGTCTGCCAGAGCAGATCAGGTATGTTTGCAAACACAGCAGTTGCTCAGCCAGCTTGAGCATTGAGTGGGTTAGCTGTGACCCATACTGAAAAACAGAACAATTTCTTAATTGGCAGCTTCTAATGATTATTTTGATCTATAGAGGGAGTTTTAATTTTTCTGGGGAATACCTCATTCTTCACAATCAGGTGAAATATTCACCTAGCAGAACTGTGAATTACTTAGGCTGGACTCTAATCAATGAGGTCCTGAGGTGGTCCAACCTGGACAGTTAAACTGTCTAGACAACAAGGAGATGCTTTACTGTAATGTAAGGTAATGAGTGAGCATGGGGAAAAAAATCACCAGGAATTCCATAAGCCTCAGTGTTACAATGAGCTACCCCAAGCATTAAAAAACCCAGCAACTTTTCACCTTCAGTTTGCTATTAGATGCATGTTTGCCTTACCCTGCTTTCAGTTTACAGTTCATTATCTAGCCAGACTCTCATCACTGAGGGTGTTTGTCATGGAATTCATTAGGAATCTGTACTTCAGACTCAGTAGTTCTGCTTGAGGGAGATAAAACACTAAAACCTAGGACAGGGTTCAGTACAGTCCTGGGGAGAAAGCTAGCACAGTGCTTCTGGCTCTTTCTCTTTGCCTGTGTAGCAGCTCTAGAAAGACATGGGGAGCAGCGGTGGGGATGGGATTTGATCTATTCATAATCCCAGTATCAAAAGGGTACCAAGATCGCACCAAAGCTTGCGCTACTAACCAAACCTGCTTTGCCAAGCTAGAGGGGCTGTATGCAAAGGTCTTTCTGCAATGCCCGAGCTCTCCAGATTGATGCACATATGCTAAATGAATTAACAGACCAAAACTTCTACACCGTGGCAGTGGCCCCATTGCTGTGATGTGTGCTTTAGACCATAGTTAAACTGCAGGGCCTGGCAATGTAAACCGGCACAGACAGCGAACCTATCAAGATTGTTTTTCCCCTCGGAAACAAATCATGCCTGATATTTAAAGCATGAGCATCACCAAGCCAGCATGCTGGTGAAAGAGGGAATTTCAGCAAGCAAATGGAAACAAAAGTAGCACTGACATTAATTTTAATCAGGTTCTAGTCATCTGATTTGTCCTCTGTATTTTTTTCACTAGCAAAGCTGATTGTCTTTCTGCAAGATTTGTTACCTCACAGAACAGTAATATAGGCTGTAATGATGTAATTTATTGCTGCAATTTGCTTTTGGAAATCCTCTATTAGTGAAAAATAGCAACAGCACAGTTTTATTAATTACAGTGGTTGAATACTGAATGCTGACTGTCACTATCAGGATTAGTGACTGTGTTGTACTCTGCTCTCCAAGGCCCTATAGGACCAGAGCTGTGCATGTTTTGGAGGTTGTGAAATGAGTATTTTGATTAAACTAAGTAAGTGTAAAAAAAATAATTCAAGTTCACTGGGGAGTTTGAGAAAATGATAGAGGGAAACATTAGCCTGTAAATTCAGTACTGAAAAACACACCAGTATGTTACTGCACCACATAATGTGCTTACATATAGTATGGTTCTACAGCATAGCCTATTTATCTATACCTTCTCCCCCCAAACTACTTCTGACAGTTCAAACCCTCAGGTTTATTATTGAATTTTACTCTCAATATGCCATTCCAGGGAGAACTACTTTGTCTCTTTTTTTTTTTTCTTTAATGTGGAAATTTTTTACCTTGGTAAAAATAGTAAATAAGTAAAATTTTAATTTTATTTTCATTTGCATAAACCAGATTTTACCAGAATGTAGCTGAGGAAAGAGCATGTGGACAAAATCACCTTGTGCGATTTAAAGGTGAATTCTCTTCCTTTTGTGTTCTGAAACGGTGCACAATTGAGTGAAATCCAAAAGGCTTGCTATAACCTCTTTGTGATCTTGAGTTCTCATTTTGGAGAGCAAACAGAAGGTAGAAGGCCTCCTGCTGCATATATTATGTCAGCAGCAGAAACCAAAGTGATCAGTCTAAGACCTGGATGTACTTCGGAATCATTTTGTATAGGGTACTATGTGCCCGTGTGCCAATACCAAGTTTTTATATGGCTTGAAGCTTCGATTGAGCCAGCAGAGAAGACTATGTTTTAGATTCTGGATGTGGGACAAAATGTCAATTGCAAGCATTGAAAAGCAGTGACTAACAGTGGAGCTGCCAGCTGGCACGAGGTATCCTGCGGCATATGTTTTAAGAATGCCTGGAAGCTTCAGGAGTGAGCTTCGTGTGGTAATAAATAAGTCATTCGAGACTCAGTAATTCCTCCTCACTGCTCATACCTCATTCAAATTATGGACTACTCATTAGCACTGGGAGACTCTGATATGCAAAAATAGGAATTTTCTGATGGACTGGGAGCCACATGTCTGGAATTAGCTTCTGCCTCTTTGGGATCTTTGGCAACACTCAGGTCCGCAGCAGTTCAGTCATCTCTAAAATGGACACAGTAGTTAATATTTCCCATGTTACCATGTAAGTATTTGGCTTACAGGATCATTCTGTATTACTGATTCTTTATAAAGGAAAATTCTCTGCTTAAACATGGATGCCAGTCTCCCCTACTCAATACTGGCAATATTGTTCTAGTCCTGAGAAGTAAAAATATAAGTGAAGCAAGGTCTGTGGCTAGAGGGAATGTCTTTTATTAGGCTGTCCAGTAGCGTTAGAAAAAACAGCCAAGCTTTCAAGCACATAGATCCTTTTTCAAGCCTCTTTCAGTGTTGTAAGTTGCTGTGAGATGCTCAGATAAAGATAATGATCACTGTGGTTGCTCCAGGTTATACTAACAAATAAAATATTGCTTTAAACAAATGGATTTGATCCCTTTGTCGTTCATATCACCGACTTGCATAATGATCATAGCAACCTATTCCAAGGATGCTTTTCTAGCCATGAACCTCTAGCCAGCATGATCTTGCAAAGCAACCCCTGAAGGTAAAACATGTTTTTGCTTGAGTAAGGAGGAAATAATTGATCTGTGATTATGCATACTTTATATATTTAATTTGCCTCCTACATATATGCTGGGTCTAGTTCCTACATATTATAAGGCCTACCAGTCTGTTAGATGTGTGTCTGATCAATAATTTAATTTTCCTCTGTCACTCTCATCTTTTTAACTGTAGTAAGTTTCTGATGTCTGTACAGTATCTGCTCTCATTAATGCAATAATCTTGTTCCTGCCCTCTGTGTGTTTTGCTTATGTAGACCTGCTATGAAGTCAGTGAAATCAATAAACTATTTGAAAAGGAAAAACAATCTAGGGGCAAGGATAGGAAATAATAATGACTATTTTCTGCGTTTTTATTACTACTTTTTCATAGCAGTTTCGTAAGAATCTGTTGTGTGGTTTTTAATTGAAAATTAAAACTGTACAGCCAAAAGAAGAAAAGAGCAAGTTTCTCTCTTCTCTTGCTGATTTCAAAATAGACAAATTAAATTGAAATAATTTAGCAGAAGCTGCCTGCTTCAATTCTACTGTGGTTTCAATGGAGTTCCGACATCCACAAACTTGAGCCAAGTGCTCATATGCGCTCCACAGCCAAAAATTGAGGACCTTAAGGAACTTAGAGAAGATGAATACTGCCTATTAGAAGGAGAAAGTAACTCATTAATAATCCATGACATATTAATCTACACAAATAAAACAAGTTCACAACCCTCCACAGTGGCCATAAAAATCATCCATGTATCGTACAGTACCCCAGTTACTTAAAACAAGAAAATGTCCTTGGGACTTAATCATTAAAGTCCATAAAGTGTTTAAAATTGTTTCACCCCAGCTGTAGAGTGCATGCCACCCCACACTGTGATCAGTACTGTGCTGTTCCCTTGAAACAATCAGGCTAGATACGATTTTACCTTGATTTTCCAAACTGAACAGTTTATTCATCATCAGGGTGGCTTGTAGCACTATATAGAACTTGGTTCACATTCAGTAGAATCTGGGGGCTTCACCTGAAATTCCAGGAGCGGGTTATAGTAGGCACCCTATTTTCATTGACTGTGAAAGAGTTTCTACTTCCACTCTAAACAAATGGAGTAAGGACAGTAGGCCCTCTGTAAATGGGGAGCTGAAGCACAAAGAAGACAGATTGGAAACTTAACTTGCACAAGTTAATTCAAGGAGAAGAAAGAAGGAGGTGATGCAGGTCCTACACATAGGTGTCTATTACTATTAAAGATGTGGTAGAGTCTGAGCCATCCATCCAGGACTACCAGGTATGACACAGGACCTACAGGAGACCTGTGGCCTTATGGAAGAGCATCTGGAGGCCAGGCATGATACTTAAGAGCATGTAAATGGCACTCTGTTCTTAGGCACTTCAGTCTTTTCCCAGAGCTGCAAATTGTGAATTGGATCTGTTGTGAAGCACATCCCAAAAAAATGCCATCTTTTTTGTCTGTAACTATGTGGATATCTTCAGTGTATAGTTTAGTTTATCAAACTGTATTTCCTTGGCAGCTTTTCCTGCTACTGCTGAACACCACAGCACTACAAACTGAAGCAAATAAAAAATGTACATAAATATTTGTAAACATCAGGCTTCTTTAAGCTCTTCCTGAGTCTCATCATACAGAAACCACATTAAGATTTCTGTCATTGCTGCCAAGCATGACTTTGTGCTGCTGTTGTACCCCATGTCTGTGCAGGCTCCAGCCATGTCAAAGATGATGCTGGTTCCATATTGACCACAGTGAACATCTGCAACATGTTAAGGGATAAACTCACAACAACAAAATTACCACTGTGGTCCAGATCATCACTAAGTGGTGGAAAGCCCCTTGTATCTGTCATATCTTATTAGCGTAACAGCCAATTAAATCAATCAGTTTTATCTGAGGAGTAGGACCCCCAATCCTTCAGGTGGAAGTCAGCAGAGGTTTATAGGAGTGCTTGGGTCTGACTAAAGGAAAGCACATTACAGAGGACTCTTTAGGGTTTAATCCATAATGCTTGATAGAATGGACCTCAACTTTACTGAAGTCAAAATCAGATTTCAGTGGGGTCAGATTTTAAAAAATTATGTTTGCAAAATATTTACAGTAAGAAATATCTGGGATAGAAATGTGTTATATATAAAATGAAAAGTACTGTCTCTATCTGCCTATAGTCAAGTATGTGGCTTCTATTAACAAGGAATGCCTCACAATCTTGTTTCCATTATAGTTGTGTATGTATTTGTATGCATACGATTACTCACATATATGCATGTAGTGTGTAATTGTGTGTTAATCCATGCATGTGTCCTAATATGTTTGTATATTTTCAATCTGCAACTGTCTATTGATTACAGCTATTACAGCAATATTATTATAGATATATAGCCAACTATATAACAGGGCT
>VYZV01040029.1:82728-137762 GCA_013401275.1 Pandion haliaetus
TGCAGGTTTAATTGAAATGAACATGGGAAGAAATTCAAATTGCTAATGAAAATTGCCTTTTTACTACCAGCTATATTCCCATGGTTGTCACAGACTGGAGACATCACCAGAACTGTGGTGGTTCTGCTTAATGGTGGAGCAAACCCAATTTAACTGGGGGTTCATTTCCAAATAACTTCCTTAGACTTGTGAAAAAGGAAAGTAAATGACTGACAGATCTTGAGCCCAGAAAATGCCCTTAAATTGACAGATTTCACATATTAGTCTTTTTTGCAACAAAAGAGAACCGTAAGCCATGAAATTATTTCAGCAAGAAAATATTATATAGCTCCATCCATGGCTGCTTAAGCATCCATGAGCTATTCTATTATAAGATCACCAGGTGGCTACTGCCTTTCTCTCCCATTCAGGCTTTACCAATATTCCCACTCCCATCTGTGATAAACTTAATAGGACCATTCAGCAATGGAGAAAACATGAGAGGTGTTCATCATAGCTGAAGGCTTTCTCAGACAATTATTCCTTAGACGTTTGAGTAAATGAAAAGCTATTTTTGTGATTAGAAAGGATAGAATGTGTTGCAGTTTCTGAGGCCATTTTATTGGCATAGCTGGTATCTGTAACAAATATTTATCCTTTCCTGGGAATGTTGTAAGTAGCTACAGTCACTGAACTAACACTCTTAATATGTTTCTCTCCACTCTATTTTCCAAGCACGTGGCTACTCTTCTAAGAGTGCCTGTTAGGTAAAAAATTACATATATGAGTACATATTTTAGATGTTGTCATATGTCTACTATAGATGAAATATGTATAATTTATGCACTACATAAATGTATAAAAACGTAAGTTTTCAAGAGAACTTAGGACAATTTATTGCTTGTATTCATCAGGTGTAAGTGTATTCATAAGCATCTGTAAGTATACTTACATCCACGAGTAGCAATGCTCTGAAACAACAGCAGCGATGGTTCTCAAGTATGTCGGTCTCAGAATAAGGGCTTTTAACCTGTCACTTCACAGCTTTTCATCTGTTTGCATTTTCTATGCTCAAAATAACCAATAATGATGCTGGAGTTGGAATATCTCATGTAATCACTCAAAATTCAGCTCATAACTACAATTTTTTCTCTCTAGATAATGTCTTTCCTATGTAAGTGCTTTCATTTCTAAGTCAATTTAGCAAAATACTGAAAGTGAGGAATGAAATTTCACAAAGAGGAGCAGGTAGTTTCCTATCTTACACATACACATCTTCTAAAAAATCAGGTTTTTTGTTTCATTTGTGTCTAAGTATAGAGAAATAAAATGTGGGCTTCTGCTTCCCATCTTCTCCAGTCACCTTTATGACCTTATTCTATATTTTAAGTGGTTATAGAAAGATGAAGTGTGGGCTTCTGCTTCCTATCATCTGCAGTTGTCTTTAAAACTTTTTCTACATTTTAAGTGGTTCCAGAATTGTTTCCTTTGAAGTAATTTTCAGTTACAGACTCTTCCTCCATACGGCAGGAAATACCATCTTTCTTTGAAAATACATATTGGCCACTGGATCCTGACATATCTGTTCTAGACAACAGGAAATGGGGACAGCTTTAGCATAATACTTGGGTTTTTTTAGTGAGCTGTACCTAATTGAATTTAGTGTCACAACTCCTAGAAAGCAGAGAGGCCCCCAGCCAGAGGCTCAGTCACTGCTGATACACACTGATTATGATAGACCCTTAAAAAAGACAAACGATGCACATTTGCAGCTTTTAAGGTGGTAAAGGAAGACACAATCAAGCATGAAAATGTTCAGTTGATTTTATTTCATGTCTTTATTGATTTGCATTTTGCTTCACCTAGGGGGTTAGATTACATAATGAGATCATCTTGTCAGAGTAATTTAGGGTGGTAGGGAAGGTTTGAAGTTATTTCTTGAAGACTTGATTCATTAAAAAAAAAGGAGTTGAATGCAAGTGTAATACATTGTCATGTGTGAGCTAAGCATGTTACTCTGCCTGACTCAAGCAGGGTAACAGTTCTTGTGACAGGTGGAAGGAAGGAGTTTTGGAGACTGTACTCGCTGTCTGCAGTCTTGGGGGTATCTGTCTGGCATCTCTTTCCTTGCAGAAGGTTTGCTGGTTGTTGCTGCTCTAGGGAATGCCTCTTCAACATACTTTGTAATTAGTTTGGTCCCTCACAATTTAGGTATCTGGATCTTCTAAGTTCCTCCAAGGATGCAGGTTCCCTAAGGAGTCAGTAATCATTGCTTTAACTGAACCCATGCTCTCTGTGGGAAAAGGACCATACATTTCTCTTCTACCTTGCTTTATGCTAGGTAAAGACAGGTTTTAAGATAAAACAAAACAAAGGTTTTATATATAAAAAAATTAAAAGAACCATAAG
Source organism: Pandion haliaetus (assembly GCA_013401275.1). Taxonomy (NCBI): domain Eukaryota; kingdom Metazoa; phylum Chordata; class Aves; order Accipitriformes; family Pandionidae; genus Pandion; species Pandion haliaetus. Next base: position 85,117 of record VYZV01040029.1, read on the forward strand.
GGATCAAATCAAGACCCATTTAGCCAAAGTATTATTTGGGGGTCCATACCATATAAATAAAAGTAATTTGATTTTTTCTTTTGTTTTGATACAACATTGGGGCTATATATTTCCCCAAATATTTTTGGAAAATAAAATGGAAAGAAAACTAGAGCACTTCAATATTTTTGGAGTATTTTATTCAGCAAGAAAAACAAAACCAAAGTGGGTCAGATGGCGTGGGAATGATTTTTCTCTTCCCTAGATCTGTTTAGAAAACAACAAGAACCAGTTATTCACCAAGATGTGCTGAGAATCAGTTGATCTGGTTGCTTTTTTTTCCTCCTTGGTGTAGAAACAGTCTCTTACTATAGTCACTGCTCAGCATATTGACATCCAGGTATTATGTGGAACCAGAATGGGGTTACTTTTATATGAATAATCTATACAAGTAGCATTGATATTCAGGCAGTGGAACTTTATTGGTAGAAATATTAATGGAAGCACTTGGATCCTGATTCCACAAGGGAGAGGAAATAAGATTTCTTGGTTAGTCTCAGTGCCTCTGGCAAACTATTACAGCTCCAAAATCAAGTTTTGAATTGCTATTGTGAACTGCATATGATAAACCTAGTATAACAAATACAGTAAAGTAAATATTTACTTCTGAAACAAATTTGTTAAAAGAAATCTGAATTTGATTCTCAGTTGTTCAGAAGTGGAAGAAGTGATAGGACCTTCAGAGGCATTATACCTTTCTGGACCTACTGGCTAGTAAGGTTTCTTCATTCCACCAACTTTCAAACATGTTGGAAATGAAGAGTCGGAGACTGGTTTTCCCTCTTCAGCAGATCACACACAGAAAGCTACCTTGTCTGCTAGTATAATCGCTGTTTCTGTAAGCTATGAAGAAAGGGCATTCATTAGCCTGCAGCTTGAAGCAAAATGTTTCTTACTGTCCTTTTTGGAGGATTCCTCCTTATTATAAAACAGGCTGTGTCTATTGCTTGTTTTTCGGCTAGCCAGAATACTGTTTATGGACTTTGAGAGTGGGAAGTTTATGCTGGTAAGATTTTACTTTTTTATTCAAAATTACAAGCAATAAGAAGTGCGATCCTGTTGTCATAATAATCTGGGTAGAGTCCAGACCTCTGTACCTGACCTTAAGTCAATGTGGCCTTCGTACTGCTACACAGATCTGAGTAATGACTTTATAACATTTTTCCATCATTTTGCGTCACTAACTGTAAACAGAACAAAGCAATTAAAGGCATGGTTAATTTTGTTCAGTTGCTCCAATCTCTTCTAACTTCTTAAAAGAGATGCTCACTTTTGAGTGGTGATAGAATTACATTTAGCAATACAGCCTGCATCTGCTAAATCAAAGTAATCATTGGCTATGCTCCCTTTTGCACGTTTGAATGCTAACAGGGTAGATTCACTGCAAGGAAAGTGTGGATTAGTCATCCAAGAATCCAGAGATATTTTTCTGCATCCCTATCTGTTAATATATTCTACGTTCCCCTTTTCTGTCTGCAGAGTATAATTTATCAGGACTCAAAAATTCCACTAGCAGGGTATTTGAAAACTGTACAAGCAGGGAAGAAAATGGAACGGTTTGTTGCTAATGTAGGGGGCCAGTAATTAAGATTTATCTCAATATGGAGACTAAACAGGGACAAGATCATTGATTAAAAAGGCATGGCATTTGCAGAACACTTGAGTTCCCATTTTGAAAAGACACTCAGATCTTTGTCATAAATTACATGGTTCACAAAAACTACAGGGAGGAGTGTGCTGGGCTCAAGACATTCCCATCCCAGCTGAGCGCTGTTTGCTTCCTCTCCTGGCCCCAGGAATCTGCCACTGTTTTCCTTACAGTGGTCCAGCCCCAGGAGAAATGGGTGGGGGACCCCAGCCTAGCCTGTGCACTGATGGACTTCACCTGTGTACTGGTGGTGGTCAAAGCTACTCTTCTGGGAGGTGAGAAATACGAGTCTGAATCCCTTCCTTATGTCCCTGTTTCCACATTTCCTCCATTTACCTTCTTTAAGACTCCCAGAGACCCTCAGACATCATGCTGATCAAGGTCTTCAAGCAACTGTGCATCCTAAGGACAGAACAATGCCAACGTCCAGCTTTGAGTCTTTCCATGGGTGATGTTTTATCTGTGTTTGACTTCTGCATTATTTGTTCTTCAGGGCAGGTATTGTCCTTAATTTTTGTGCCATGTACATTGTTGGCCATTTAACAAAGATTTAATAAAGAGAAGATACCTCACAGTGTTGTCATGTGTCGAAAAGAATTAGCATCCAGAAGAAACTTTGAGATCCTTTGTTCCACTATCCTCGTCAGAAACAAGACTGCAGAAATGGCAACTTTTACTGAATAAGTCTGTTTCTTATGTAGATTTTGAGTGGCCTAATTTTTCACCAGTGTTAATTTGTTCGTTAGTTTACATTTTTCTTGGCAGTATGGACCTTAGAGACATGGAGTAGCCAGGATTCCATCTGGATCCATGTTTGAATACAGAGGGATGCTATTAAGTAAGCGGGTTGTCCCCCTTTGGTTTTACTGCTTAATGGCATCACCCCATTTCTTTTGCAATGTGATATTACTGATGAAGTAAAAGTCCTCATGTTATAAAATGATGAATGAAGCAGAGCAGGATTTACATGTGATGGGCCAATAGCATTGGAATGAAGTGAAAGAAAAGAGCAAACCAAAATCCAACCAACAAAATTTGCTCTTCCCCACTGCCTGCCATGGAGTGAATCTGCCTCAGGGAGTTCCTTAATCATGCAAACTCCTTGGTCTGTAGAAACACTCCTGTTCTTCTGAAGTGTGTGCAAAGAATTTAAAAACAGAATGTCAGCTTCTTTCCCTTCTTGTGTATGCTGTCTGTGAATGTGGAGTGTCAGAGAATCCAGTTGGCAGAAAGCACAATGTATAATTTACTTTTAATCATAGGATTATGTAGTTAAAGAGTCTGCTGCCTAACAATGTTATTTTGTTAATCAGCTGTAATCTTAGTAGTAGTAATAACTCAAATCTACAACCGTTGTGTTACCAGACTCACAAATCAGCATAACAATTGTCTGCAGTGCAGTACAGCTCTGTGCATCACTCTTAACTAGGATGCCCTGGAAACTTGTGATGCATAACTTAGTGCTCATCAGTAGACTATTTATAGAGTTTACAACTGGTGTATGTGGAGTTTACTTTATATCTCCCACATCTCCATCTTCTTCTCTTGTAAATGTGTTACCAAGGTGTCACTGTTCGTCAAGGGTGATGGGTTGAACAATAGTTGGAAGTACAGTACAGCTCCTGGAGCACTCCTGCATAGGTGTTGTCTCCACCAATTCAAGTGCTGTCAACAGCATACAAGCATGCTGCTTCTGTCCTTTTTCCTTAAGACAAATACTGTTTTGACTTTAAGGTAGACAGTGCCCAACTGCCTCTTTTCCACAAACTTCTTCCAGAAACTTTCCTTGTAAATTAAAACATAATTGGCTTTTCTGTGTCACACCTTCAGGTGTACAGCACAGGTTTGTTACTCACGAGGTAGTGTGTTTGTGTGAGGGAGAAATTGTAATGCTAAGCTATGATTAACATCATTCTATGAGATTCCACTTACAGAGTTTTCAGCCTGTAAACAGGACCATTCTCATGACCTCAGGCTCCCATGGATTTCTCTTGATAACACCATCTAATCGGATTTAGAGTTTAATTAAACAGCTGTCACTTTGCTTCCTCATTCTGCTGCAATTTAATGTTGAATTAGTTCCTAAATTAGTCAAGGCTGAATGCTTGCCTTCTTACAGTTGAGAGGTTGGATGAACATAAGGTTTGCTCTTCAGCTCAATTCCAGCAAATAAGGCTCGTATTTTGTATTCTTGCTCTTTGCACAGAGCTCCCACTGACATCGGTGGAAGTTCCCTGACTGAAACAGGGATGGAATAAAATGTGAGATTCCTGCAGAGTCAACTGTAGTGTTACCTAACTTCAAATGACCAAATGTGAGCACACGCTTCTTCTCAGCTCTGGCTAGCGTATGTCAGCTTTATGAATGTTATTTTCCCTTTCTAAAAAAGTACTGATTTTTCTGAAAACCAGTTCTGCTGAGTTTTCTGTGAAGTAGCACGATGACTGCAGCTGTGGTAGAAAATGTTTAGGCAAATACTACTGCTAGTGGACTTTATCCAAATTAACCCTGATGTAACCAGGACCAGAGTATCAACGAAAGTTTATGGTACCCTGAGTCATAACATTGGCTCCAAGCAGGAAAGCTCGGAGACTTCCTGTAGAAGTCTCAGGATTTTGATACTTGCATCAAATTATGTATAATGGTCTCACTGAAATCAGGTCTCAGTGTGATATAACGTAGTGTCTGACTCCCTGCCTGACTCCGATCTCACCATTTTTCTTTGAAATGCCAGTTAATTCTTCTCCTGATCTACTCAAATGTAATAGCAAGATTCATAACTGTGGTAACTTGATACAGGCACACACAGAGAAGTTCCAAACCACTGGGCTGATGGAACTCAGGAGTTCTAGCCTGTGGGCTTCTTGATTAAATCTTCTTTTTTTTTTTCCAAATCAAGAATGCCAGGAAATGAATGGGCGTACCTCTTTGTCTTAACTAGTTGCATTTGAGTCACAACTTATCAAGTGCTTAGCTATAAAGAGGTGTGAAAGCCACCCAGCCCTCTTTCTTTCTTTCTTTATCTGGGGAAGGCAAGGTAAATGAACAGTAGACCTTGCTCGTGTTGTGAAGATTCCATACCACACTTGCTATATACATAGGCTAGCAGAGAAGCTTTTTTTTATTTGTACTTGGTATCAGGTTGTGGTCTCAGGGCTTCGTTTCCGAAGTCACTGAATCACGCTGAAGGTTTGTGTAGAGGAGGTACAATTCTGTGTCCCTGATGAGAGTCAGATGGTTCAGGTCCTTTGCAAAAGGTTGGGGTATTGAGGAAGTAAACGCAGTGCTGATTTGACCTAGAGTAGTACACAAGATATTGTCTGGGCTGCAAAAGAGTACGTGTTATGTTAGTGGATAATGAAGATGCTACGTTGGGTGAAGACTTTTACTTGGTTCTGTTTATGAGATCTAGCTTGAAGTCAAAACTTACCAATAATTTTTTTAAGTAATTCCTTATGCACACAATTCAATGGTTTGCATTTTAATATCTCCTTTGATTAGAGCCTTATGTCTAACCACCAGAGTCTTCCTCTAAACCTTAGAGGAACAAGAAAAAATGTTCTTTAGTGCTACTGTTTGTTAATTAAGTATGTTTAAATAGTAATTATTTCCTTCATATGCTGTATTGAAGGGATGCCCTGGTACCAGGAAAGAACCATTCTAATTGGGAGTTGGTAGGTAGTTCTTCATACAACAAAACCAACTCTGCAGAGTCGGATGTTGTTGGGATTCAGTCATTGTGTTGCAAAGACAGCTTGAGGCTTCCAAAGAAGTTCAGAGCTCACATCTCCCTTCTGTGTCAATGAGAATTATACATGTAGTTCTCTATTTCGACTTTGGAAATGACAACCCTTGCTTTTTTAGAGTTTGTAATACGCTTACAGAAACCGACCTGGATATTGATGCTTACTTATAACTCATCGTTTTTCTGTTTTTTTTCAATTTACTTTACACTACTTTCCCCATTTTTTAATTTATTGGGAACAAGTCCAAACATTGCTATCAGATGCTTTCAGTGTTTTGCCACACAAAATAAATTTCATTTTTAAAACTTTAGTTGCTGCCTGCACAGAAAGTAGATTAGTTCTTGGGGGATTTTAAAAATTAAAGAATGTGGAAATGGCTAAGATACTGTGATTTTGAAAAGTGCCTACATTTTAAAGTGACTTCTTAGTCTCTCTAAAGATTTCTTAGTAATCTTGTTTGTATACTCCCAAATTGGCTTGCAGACAGAATAGTATATTGCATTTAAAAAAACCCATAAAAATCACCACCTATACCAGCTATCATATTTCCTGTTCTGATGTGAGAACAATTGTTTTCTTAATGTTGCTTGACATAACCTTAAAGATTCAGCTATTATTTCTGCTAGTCAGTGGATAATCAAGGATTTTACAGGAGGTGGCAGAATGCAAGGGAAACAGGTTGGGTGCTGAATGAGAGCCCCCTTGTCTGTGGTACATGTTCAGAGTGCTCAGTACTGCAGAGCAGGCGGGCAGAATTCTATTTAAGCTTCTTTTATTTTAATGAATTTCAGTTCAGCTTTTGAGGAGTCTTGGACCATGGATTCTTTCATACGTTATTTAGAGTTTTCTGTCTAACATCTTGTGTATGGGTGCAGACAATGGGTCAATTCTCTGTTGCATTAAAGCCATTGGCTTTATTGCAGCAATATAAAGAAAACACAGAGGAGGCAGAAGTTGTGCCATAAGGCTATTCCATATACAGGGATGTAGGACACACATTTTTCTATTTTAGTTCTAAACAAGAAGACAATAGAATCAAGACTTGGTTCTTTGCATTGTGGTTGTTTTGTGGGTTTTTTTAAATACCACAGTAGAATGGCATAGGGCAGTTATAGACTGAGTAAGAGAAGTGGCAGATTTGAAAATAGCTTTTAACATAATGTGTTATAAACTTCAATATTTCTTAATCTGTGTAATACCAATGACTTATGACTGCTTTCAGTGGAGATGAGATACGAAGGTTACCATCTCTGCTCAGAACTGTAGCTAGGTGGCTACCAATTGCTTCCCAATGCTGAGGATCTCTAATGGTTGTAATGCTACTAGCTATGAAGCCATTAGATAATATCTACAATACGTTTCCATCTCCGTTGTGCACATCATGAATTTGAAGTTCCTGAAGTTCATGTTGGGCTACAGAGGAGGGATGTAAAATTTCAGTAGCCCTTTATCATGACAAACGATGCCTTTTACAATTTTGGGGGCAGATGCATCTCTGAAATAATTAATCAAAATAAATTCATTCAGATGCATGCTACTTCCTTTAATGAAACCATTAGCAAAGGGCAGAAGACTGAGGTTTCTAATTGCTGATAATGTGCCAGTAGCCAAATTTTCTGTCTCCCCTCCAGAAAGGTCTTGGGAAATTTGAAAAGGTTTTTTAACCTTTGTAATAATGGCTTTATATCAAAGCCACTTAGAATTCAGATACACCAATAATGACCTATTGGAAAGCCAGAAACAAAAGTGACAGATTATTACTTCACAATCAGTACATCAGCTCTGCTCTATATAGTGCGGAAAGCAGGAGTATGTGTCACATTTGCCTGTCAGGCTTTTCTATTTTAAAGGTATAGATAATTTTCTTTTATCCAGTGAAGAAGGATCATATTATTTGGGATGGGTGAAGCAGAATAGGGTTATTTAGAATACAAGATACATAGGTTATTGTGTTATCATTCCATTTTGAAAAAATGGAGGCTACTAAGATACAGGGGTGGAAGGAACCACAAGAGGTCGTCTGCTCCCTTTCCTCTTCTACCTGACTCAAAGAACCTATGCTGTTTCTGAATGATGTATAACGTGTTCTTCAAAGATCTCTTAGGCTAGACTGTGCATTTTCTTCTGCCCCAGACAATCTATTCCATCAATTCTCTATCATTATTTTTATAATGGGGACAGTAATCATCCTTCCCCATAATCTTTTCTAGGCTAAACAATCCCAATTCTTTCAGTCATTCCTCACGGATCTTATTTTCTAGTCTTTAATTTATTCTCCTCGTTCTTTTTCATTTCTTTTCACTTGAGAAAGTGTTTCTTGGAAGTATAGTTCCCAAAATTAGACATAGTCCTTTAGCTGAGGCCTTGCTAGTGCCGAGTAGAAGTACCTCACATCTTATAGGTGATACTCCTCTTTATACAGTATACTGTGGGAGGGTTCTTTGGTTGGTTTGGTTTTGTTTTTTAATCACAACAGCATGCAGTTGCTGACTTATGTTCAGTTTGTGACCTACTATAGTCCCCAAATGCTTTTCTAAGAGCAGCTTTTCCTATTGAATCTTTTCTTTCCTGCATTTATAGGATTAGTTGTGCCTACAGAAAAGAAGCAACTTCCGTTTAACTTTGTTGCATCCCATTTTTTTAAACCCTATCTCCAATACTGGATATTAATCCTGTCTAGTGTTCTCACGGTGCTGTGGTGTAGGCTGAGAGCTGAGCTGCAGCCATGGCTGATGGTGCAGCAAACATGATTTAGCATGATGCTACTGGCAGTCTCACCATCACCCAGGGCAATGCCAGAGTGGACTAAGCAGCTGGTCTTTTCCTGGTGTTATGCAGGGCCAGGAAATCAGAAGCGCAGGATCCTCACGTGGGTCAGAGCGCCTTGTGGTCTTGTCACCTGGGCTTCCTGCTTATCTTCTCTCCTATTTTTCTTAACATTTGACTTCATGTTGAGGCCACTGATTACTTAACGCTGCAGGCATGAGCAAAGCGGAGCTGGAGATAGTTCTAGTGACTCCCAGGCAGTTTGTTGCAAGTTAAACCTGGATGATGAATTTACTCTGCTGCTTGTGGCACAAAAGTTTCACCTCATTGCATAATCAAGTCTTTGTTTTTATCTTCTTGGCAGTGGTGCAGGGCTTGTTTCCTTTTTGGTTTGTGTGTATATGATTTCTGATTTGCCTTAAATTTCATAAATTACCATTAAATGCAAATATGGGTAAATCAGAGTATGTTTTATATCTGAGACTCGTTTCTGTTTATGGGATTTCTCTTCCTCTGAGCCTGTCCCTTTAAATTGGATTTCTCTATCAGTGATACATATGAGTTGCTAAGGAAAAACTGGATCTGAGTAGAATCATTTCAAAGCAGAGCTGTGATAGCCTGAAAAGATGTCCTGTCATTTCCGCAAATTCCCTTGCTTCTCGTTTTCCCTGGAGTCCTTAGTTCAAAGTGTTTAACACTCAGAGTCACAGAAAATAAGGCTTTAAGGGATCGAGGCAAAAGATTAGTTTCAAAGGACATACAACACTTGCAGTAGCCACATACACAACGGAAAATATGTTGAACCTGCTTTTTTGTGAGCCAATGTGGGTTATTCAGTGCTTGTTGCTTTGGAAAACTGCAGACAGAAGAGTAGATGGTTTGTTTTTTTCACAGATGTTGAGATCTGCCCCTTTGTATCTGTTTCTGGATTTACCAAAATGCCAGTACATGGAAATAAATACTTTTGGAACAAAGTTTTCAAGTGTGGATGACAGAAGCTAAGCTCCAAAACCCATGCATTTCACTACAGCACCCTGTTGCTCAAAAATGCCAGGTACCCAGCAGAATTCATATGGGGGATGGATCTACCTTTGAAAGACAGGAGTTCCTGAGGATGGCCTTAGACTTTCCAATTATGTTATTTATAAATCTGGCTCTGATTTACTGTGTTGGGTAGCTTTGTTTTCATACATGCCATAGGAATTATTTAGGGTTATTACTTTTCTAGAACAGTCAACATTCCTTTTTTAACAGTTTTTTTTTTTAATTTGATGGGATTTCTTATGAGAGCTGTAGGAGAACATGAGAAACAACAAGCTGCAAGATGAAAAGAAAATCTGACCTAGATTTCAAACTCACTAAACTAGGATTGAAAACAGTATCATCAGTATCAGTGCCCCATTTTGCTGCTGTTGACATCAGTAGCTGCAGTCCTCATGACTTCGGTGCTGAGGATTTTGCTGAATATTTTATTCATGTTATAGAATTGGAAGTTGAAAATTTGGAGAATACTTCAAAGTTCTTCCTGCATTGGAAACTTGGGAAGTATGGTGATGCTGAAACAGTTAAGGAGTAGGAAGAGTTAGCTTAGTCAATGGTACATTGAAAGGCTTTTATATGCCACGACCCAAGTTCAAACTTCAAATTTCCTTGTTATTTTCCTGCAGTTAATAGCATCACTAACTCCTCCTGGATTCCTTACATTGCTTCATTGGCCATATCAAAGGAAATTAAATAATCTTGAAACAGTTCCAGATACAAAGTTCACAGAGAGGTCCATCTCTGCAATGGGCTTAGATTCAAAGAGCAATATTTTTACTTTTAAGGCTCTTGTATCCTGTCCCAAACTTTGCCAATCCAATCCAGTTTAGTAAAAACTCTGAACTCATGTTTTGGAAGGTAAATATTGGGAAAAGCCCCACATACTCAACAGAAGCTACCTGTGATGTGTGCCTGCCTGGGCTGAATTTAGCTGCAGTCATGTTGCTCGCTATTTAACAGTGTGCAATGCAGCTGACTGTTTACTTAGCAGATAAAATATAATTGGGGTTTTACTACATTTTACCAAGTTGTGCCTATTTGAAGATGAGATTAGATCATTAGCCATTGAGAACTAATGCATCTTTCTTGAGTGTAAGTCCAGTTGAAGAGCTGATGCTTGCCTTTTGGAAATCTCTTTAGCTGTCTCTGAACAGCTCTGTGCTTTGTTTTGTGTACAGGACACGGAAATCCTGAACACTGCAATTCTCACAGGAAAAACAGTGGCAGTGCCCATCAAAGTGGTCTCCATTGAGGAGAACAGTGCTGTGACAGACATCTCTGAATCAGTTGAGTGCAAATCCTCTGATGAAGACGTCCTTAAAGTAAGTTCATGCCATGTACTGGTTTCTGAAATTTCATGTGTTTTTATACACAAAAGGATAATAGCCTGGGAACAACCACTAAATCAAATCCTGCAAATTAATTTTACTACTGTTTCAAAAGCATAAGGAGAGGGATTTTTAAGAAAAGAGAGTTAGGTGCAACAGTACAACCACCACACTGAGTTTCAGTAGAATTTCAGTGTTTAATTTTTATTTGTGTCCTAATTTTAAAATGTCTTGGTAATGTCACCTCAGGTCCTCTGTACACAGAGCTCATTCACTGCAAAAACAGCTCTGCTGTTAGTACTGCCTCTCCAGATGTTTCTTATCACCTTTCCAGCTGTGATTATCACCTCCACAGCTGCATCAGTGGAATGGATTGGATGAGCGTTCCCCAGCAACTGCAATGCAAAGTCATCCTGGTTGACTTCACATTCTGCCAAAAGCTGTTTTGAATTAACAACTTGATTCTGCACAGAAGTGGCTGGAAAGCATTCACATGACTGGTCCATCAATTTAGCACTAGCAGCTTAATGTCACACAGTAACAAACACCAGTGGGGTGGTGTTGTCTTAAGGCAACACAGCTATTTCAGATGTGAATATGTAGTCAAAGCCCTGAAGGAAATTCAGAGTTGTGTAGGGTGTCAGTTCAAAGACAGTGCTCTGCATGAATCCTGTTGCACTTCCCACGCAGGACTTTCATGGTGCATGGTCTTTGAGCAAGGGTGATTTTACCCTTGGTCCATAAGCTCTTTTGAATAGGGATTTTATTGTAGTATGTGATTTTACAGCATATAGCACAGTGGGCTTTGTGATGATACTCTTTACGTGTCTTTAATATGCTATCAGCTCTCTTGGATGTATAGTATACAAATAGTAATGCCGCAGCGTTATGTATTACAGTCAGTTCAGTTTGTGGGTTCATGGAGAGCAATAAAACTCCTGTGAACTTTTGCGCTATTGAGTAGTTTGCTACACTGTTGTAGAATTTATGTAGAAGCAGTTGTTATACCAGTAATCAGGGAGGTGGGAAAAATAGTCATACTTTGAACTAATGAAGCCATTATAGAAGATTTTTATGGAAAGCTTTCTTGCTTTCAGTGGACCCTTCAGAGCCAGACAAATCTCTGCTTCAAGCTGGAGCTTGAAGTGCTCCCATATATCAGATGCTTTACAGAATTTTTAATCTCAAAGAATTCCTGTTAACCTTTTTCCAAAGGTAGCCACCTAACTACAAATCAAAGTGAAAGCTGGAATTTAGTTTAGGGATCATCGTGATTGTAACCTTATTGGAAACCACATTCCTGAGTAAGAAAAAACATGAGAAAGCATTCACAAATTAAAAAAATAAATTCAGAAATGGACCACTGTGATCATCCAGATTCGCCATCTTGCTTAAATAGCTCACAAAATTTCACCAAGTAAGTCCAGCCCCATGGGGATTTCTTCTTTCCAACAGTGAAAATGACCAGCGTTAACTTCTTCCGTTCAGAGGAAGACTCAGGTCAGGGAAAAAAATATATTTCTGATGGGAATTTGTTATACATCACCGGATGATACGTAGAAAATGATAGCACAATGATTTCCCAAATGAAAATCCCTCTGCAAAAATGTCTCCTGGGTTTTATAGCTTTGGAGCATATTGATCAAGGAGAAATGAAATTCCCAAATCTTACAAAAAAAGAGTGTTCTTGCAGTAATTGCAGTACAGCCTGGACTGTTGCAGTTCTCCAACAATTTGTTTGGAAAGCATGTCTTCTTGAAGCACTATGTCCTTTGATTCGCACTTGGGACCCTGCTGTGCTCTTCTCTTATTTTCTACAGAAATAATTTATCTCCACTAAAAGGGTTTCTTAAAATGGAGCCTGTTTGTACTACCAGAACATTTTTAAGGGGCTTCTAGAAGCCTCCCTGTCCAGCCACTCTGAAGTTGAAGTGAAACAAATAACTGGAGGCTAACGCACAGTCTTTATTGGAATCAACTAGAGAAATTTTTCAGGTGTAATTTCTTTCTCTTCAGAACTGTTTTGAAATTGCTCAGATGAATACAGAAACTATCTTCTCTGGTTTTAGAAATATATGCAGAACCTCTAGAGGAATGCATCTGTGACATGAGTGCTAACTGCTGTAAAACATACAGCTAGTTAAAAAATAGAGTTCAATGAAATGCTTTGACAAAAAGGCTTTATCATCTCATCATAAAGAAAAAAGGGCTTTTTTTTCATCTAGAATGTTCCAGTTTCCAGGAAATTTCTTTACATGGGGAAATGAAGTTTGGGGTTCAAGTCAAATTGACATGTTCCTATTGCTTCTGATTTTTAAAAGCACTCAGAAAGCTTCAAATGGGGCACAAAGGCCTTTCATCCTTAACTAATTTTGAAATTCCCCATCAACATTTTATGTTAAATTCTTTGGATATATCATCTTCCTCTGTAAAATACTGTTTTAGAGACCTTGTTGGGGCTAACTTTTCTGTTAAAAAAAAAAAAAAGAGTCCAGTCGTCATAAATTATATCTGCTGGGAAAACATCATGGTGTGCGTGTGTTTACAGTTCATGTTCCTGAGCATCCCTGTCATAGCAGAACCAAAACATGTTTGCAGGTATGAAAGACTGAAGATTAATTTAAACCACAAACTAAGAAAAAAAGGAGTTATTGATGAGAGCTGTTAAATACTTAGACTACTATCATCGAGAGGTTCACACAGATATTTTTGTTTGATTTCAGTTGTGTGGAATTTCTGATAACTTTGGATTCAGGCAAACATGACAGCGTTAGGCTAGAAGTTGAAGATGATCGGTGCCTATTAGCACTTGACTTGTAATATTTAGTTATCAAATAAAAAAGTGTCCATTTGTACGGTTCATGTAAAGAGCCTAAAGGTAATGTTTCTGCCCAGCAATTTGAAAGGCCATTAGATAAAAGCTTATTTATATTAATTTTAACAGTGCCTTCAGTTTTGGCTGCAATTACATTATTCTCAGTAACAGAGCCCAGTGAAAATCTAAACCTAAGATATATCTGCAAATAACAGGTAATAGTTTCCCCAGTGATAAGCATGGTCTCGAGGAAGCTCAGTGTACAGTTTCTGTCCTGTCTTAATCTGCTGACTACTACCCCTGTTACTTTCTTTATTGTCTCGTAGTTTCAACTCTTTACTTCCAAATTTACAGTTGATTTCAAGAACTTTGGAAGTCTGAATGCTCTAGTCCTTGCCACAGTGGTCCAACCTTTTAAAAGTGGACACAAAATTTATTATGGCACTAAAAATGAAGCAACTGCCAAATTTTACTTTGCTAAGCTGGAATTTACCAATAGAATCCATATATCTGGATCCATTAATAGTAATCGCAGTTGCATGTGTAGGCTTCTTTTCATCTCCTGGAAATTCAAGTGGAACATAGCTGCTTTTGCTGGTGCTTTTGTGCCGTTTGCTCGAGAGCAAATACTGCTCCAGATTCCCGGGTCACCTGGCAGATACAACAGATGCGGTTTCATGCTGTGAAGAGCATCGTTTCAGGAGACTTGCAATACCTTGTGACATTTCCAGTTTGAAAACTCTTGATGATGATTATGAACTTGAGGATGGTTTTTTCCATGAAAATAACCTGAGTTCAAAAATCTTCAGTGCTATGTGTATTTCAGAAGCTACTGTAAACATTTTGGGTTTGTATTTCATCATTCTTGGACTAGCTTTTACCCCGTTGCTACATGAGGTGTTGTTACGTGAGGTATTGTATTGCTGTGTACATGTGTCCTGGTTTCAGCTAGGATAGGGTCAATTGTCTTTCTAGTAGCTGGTACAGTGCTATGTTTTTGAGCTAGGTATGAGAAGAATGTTGATAACATGCTGATGTTTTCAGTTGTTGCTAAGTAATGTTTAGTCTAAAGTCAAGGATTTTTCAGCTCCTCATGCCCAGCCAGCAAGAAGGCTGGAGGGACACAAGAAGCTGGGAGGGGACACAGCCAGGACAGCTGACCCAAAGTGGCCAACGGGGTATTCCATACCATGTGACATCATGCACAGTATATAAACTGGGGGGAGTTGGCCTGGGGGGATCACTGCTCAGGGACTAACTGGGCGTTGATCGGCAGGTGGTGAGCAATTGCATTGTGCATCACTTGCATATTCCAATCCTTTTATTATTACTATTGTCATTTTATTAGCATTACTATTATCATTATTAGTTTCTTCTGTTCTATTCAATTGTACTTATCTCAACCCACAAGTTTTACTTTTTTTTCCGATTCCCTTCCCCACCCCACTTGGGGGGGGAAGTGAATGAGCGTGGTGCTTAGTTGCTGGCTGAGGTTAAACCACAACAACATGGTATTGTGTTCTTACTGTATTGCTGTTATTTATAATTGGTAAATTAAAAGCTGGATACTAGTCTTAGTGTATTAGCCTTGGACCATACTCTAAAGACCTTATTTACTAGTTTCTTTTCATTTTTAAATAGCATTAATAGCTTTAAGATGTATTCAGATCAAAACATGGATTCAGGTAATACCAGTCCACACATGCAGCTGCTGTGGTTGTCACTGGAAACAGAAACACAGATCTTGCCTTTAATATGTCCCTCAGTAGTTGTTAATGAACAGTGGGCTCTTGGTTTCATTGGGACTGATGAGTATAGAATGACATTAACCGCAGGTAAAGACAACTGCAAGAATGTTAGGAATTTCTGTTAGGAGCTAAAATCCAGGACAGTGTGTCACAGCTGTCCCTCTCTTATCAGAGTCACTTGAAACAAAATCCCAGATCAAAGCAACAGTGAACTGTTGGGGGCTGAAAATCCCGCTAGGGGGTTTTATGGTTGAACTCTAGCTTAATAGCTAGAAAAGACTGGAGCTACTGCTGGTATCAACACTTTCAAAGCAATAGTGATGGGACTTACAGACACCTGTCAAGGTTACAGATCTTGCTTAAAGGCCCAATCCAGTGATCGTTTACACACATGAGTAACTTTGCTGTGAATACTGCTGACATCAGGGAACATACTCATATGAGAGAGTCATTTAAGATTCATAAATGTTTCAGAGATTTTGCCATTTGTGGTGGAAACAGTTTATGAAATTAAATTAATTCTTACTAGACACAAACTCATGTTGAAATGTCTGCTGTCCATTTATGAATCTAATCAGATTAAAGGTTAGTCTGGATGCTGTGTAACACAGGATGCAGGAACGTCTCAGTTTGCCAGTAAGGAAGCTGACAGATGGACATATTCATTACAGATAAATAAATAGTTGTGTACTAATTATAGTAATTTAGTTTTAAAATTGTATCTGGAACCATATCACAATACCCTATTTACCAAGGAAGAGTCATCAGCACTTTATTATTTAGATGACACTTTGCTATTGTCTTAATATACCCAATCTTACACAAATAGCTGTGCTTCAACCTCTTCAGTTGTTTATTAAACTACAAAGAAATTTCACTGCTCTTCCTTGCTTTCCAGTATTTGCAAAACTTCAAATAAAACTTGCAAAACTAAATACAGAACCGCTGTTTTCACTTTGATAGGCAGAGGAACCACTAGTTAGCAGCATCCATAGGTATTTTTATTAAAAGTTGAGTTATGCATTTTTTCTGCCAGTAGGTTGAATGCAGTTCCAAGCCGAGTGGCTGAGCTACAGGCAGCTATTAAAGAATTGAACTCTTAAGCCTCAATCCTGCACTCATTAAAGTGCTGCACTCATTAAAGCCATCAGGAAGGCTCACCCTGAAATTTTAATGGTATGGGGACAGTCCCTCAGGCTCCTTAATGTTTCATGATAGTGCCATGGCTATTCCAGAAAAAAATGTCTTAATAAAAATAAGATCTGTGGATGCCCTTTCATCATATTGTTTAGGCACCAAACAGAAGGATACTTACTGTGACTTGAATCAGTGCCTATGTACTGGGGCAACATAACCACTTGCTCTCTGAGTATAGGGGCTGGATTCCAGACTTTGTAATTCAAAAGCAAGCTTACACCACTAAGGAAAATCATCCTGCCCTTTGTTTGTATTAGCCCTACCTAGAAAAGTGTGGTTATCCGTGCATAAGCAAGGCTGATACTCTGTTAGTGAGAGCAGAGGTCCCCACACTCTGTAAATATATTGACTTGAATGGGGATCAGCTTCTCCCCACAGCTGATGGACTGATGGGGGATAGTGTCCTGCTGCAGCACCAGCTTCTGCTACCTGATCTACTTACTGTAGAGGGCTCAGCTGGTCCCTGGATTCCTCTGAACTTTCCAGACATGCAACCAAGATAGAGCAAAACAGGCACCCAGGGAATGGTGAGATGGGGGTGGGTGATGACAGAAACATTGGTGTGATGGAAGGGTGTGTAGTGTTATGTCAAAGAAAGCGCTTGTGCCAAAATACATTGGTCTGTCGAAACCTGTATGAAAATGTATGGGAATCAGGGTGTGAATGTCGTTACCTGGTGCACTGCAGCACTAAAGAATATGGAAATGCTCGAGATTGTTAAGGAAGGGCCTAAATATCTGATGTGTTGCTCTCCACAGGGCTAATTCAAGATCTGGTCCTTTTTCTATTGAAATTAAAGCGTTACACCATGAGCATTACAGAACTGATCTCGTAGAGAATCATTGTTTCTGGTGTTTTGGTCCTAAATGTAGCTTGGAGATAATTGTACTTGGTTCAGTGAAACATTATAACAGATTTTGCCAAAATACAAAAATGAGGAATCTTACAAGTATCTGTCAGAGGGAAGTGAAGTCTGCTCAAAACAAAGCTTCCCATGGCATCTAAGGTTTCTTCCCTGTGCTTTCTTACCAGCAGCATCTGGAGGCAGATAATGATGTGGTGGGTTGTGATGAAGTGTGATGCAGGTGGTGATTTCAAGGGGAAGCAGTGTTTTAGAAGATTTTGTCCCATTAGAAACCTTGGCACGTCACAGTCACGTTACATTTTCCCTCACACCTTTCAGCTCCTGCTGCATACAGCAGGGTAAGCATCCAAACCTGCATTGCATTTCTGCACCACAGCATACACCTATATTCTTCGTGTGGGGCTTTATTGCAAAGCCTTCAAGACTCAGAGGATGTAGGGCTTCACATTATGTTTTTAGTGCAGGTTATAGGAGAAAATAAAAACAAGGGGCTGACTAGAAAGCACTGGTTGTTCCTACCAGCTATTTTGATTGCGGAAGAACGCTAACTTCCAATAAAAAGCTCCTATAGTTAATATAATGCAATTGATTTATCGTTCATTTTTTAATTAGGTCAAATAAAACTGTTTGGACTTTGTTAGCTAGGTGCAACTCTTTTAGAACTGAGCATGCTGAATAACGAGTAGGTGGGTAAACTTCTGATTAAAACAGGTCTCATTCCTAACTCAACCCTGTAGAACAAAGGAAGAAATGAAAAGTCACGCTAGATGAGGTTTCCAGGAATCCAGTGTGGTCTACTAACAGACAGGCCATATTCTGTGCAGTCACTTTAATGTAATGCTCTCTTCTGTGGTTTTATGTCAGTCCTGCAAGATTCAGCGAAAACATGGAGGGGTCAATCTGAACAACAGCAGCTACTGCCAGTCCTCCTCCACTGTAATATGCAGGCAGCTACTCATGGAGGGTTGATGCCTCTTTCAGATACTTCAGCCCACATAGTCAAAATTGTAGCAGTACTCTCATTTAAAAAATAAAGTAGTTGTGTAACTTTCTGGAAGGAATGTAGAAAAGCTGGACTACTCCTCTTAAGGTGCCTGTGTGTTCTCAGGCTTGCAAGTCTTCCCTTGGTTAGCTCCAGAATGAAAGCTCAGTCCATGTCACACCACGCTGAGAGCTAACACAGCTATGCTGCTTTTGGGTCCTGGGCTAGGGTCTCTGTATGGGACTGTAGGGGCACACCAGCTGGCTCAGAACAAGCATGGAATCTCTGTCACATCCACTGCGTGGTGCAGATACCCTGAAGGGCCACCACAAATGACCTTCCTGAAGTTTATGTTCAGTAGCTGATGAACTGCAAATACAGTTCCTACTCACCAACACCCTCATATAGCCTTGAAAGCCCTTAAAAGCAGAAGCTGTATCTCTTTGTGAGTCCAAACCCAGCAGCCTAATTCTCTCATGGCTCCTCTTTCCTCTTCTGATACTACGTGTTCCTATAAATTTGTGTGAAACTGAAAAGCTTTAAAAACAGGAAAGAAAGTCACAGCATGGAAATTCCATTGTTTTGCTGTTTTGAAGCCCTGTGCTTTTGTAGGCTTTTCTTCTGGTAAATCTAATATGTTATGTTATATTCTGAACAGAATCGCAAATACAAAGTTCACCTCCTTGCCCTCCTCCCTACTTTTCATAGTCCTGTGATTTACTGGGATCAATATCCATCAGTAGAGTGGAAAAACTTCAGAGGAGCTTTAGAAAAATGAAGCTTTACCCCACACTTCTGTCAGATGCAAATATGGCATATAGGCCAGCAATACATGGAGCTTTCACAGAAGATGTTATATTGTTAATGTATACCACTACTCCCCAAGCAGTCAGCCTCTGTGGAAATTGAAACTCAAAATTGACATAGTCAGAGATACTTAAATTCAGCAATAAAGTTGTAAATACCTTGCCATCACATAATATGCAAAAATGTCAAGGGTAGCTAAAGAAACTTTTAAACCATATCCTTGCAGACTTCTTTCACTGTCATCTCATGCCTTCACCCAGCTCGCTGCCTCTGTCAGTGATGTCAGTATGGAGAACCTATACATCCCAAATGAAAAATCAAGGCGGAGTGGCAATAACAGTGCCTCAAGTTCCATAGAAAGTGCTTCAAAATCAACTTCAAAGCTGCAAGATCAAGACCAGGAAAGTAAATGGGAGAAATAACGTTAGTCTTGTGACAGCTATAGATATGATGGGAAGATAAGCAGTTTTCTCCAGACCTTTTCGAGTAATACAGTCAGAAGAAACAGTGGTTTGTGTCTCCTTTCCTTTTCTGCCAACAGCTGTAATTTACACATTGTGAATTTGTATACCATAGATACATATTAAGTTAGAAAATGACAAGCAATTTGATGTTCTCAAATATGCAACTACTGTCCAAAGTGTGTAGATGGAATTAAAAGTCCCTGCATTTACCCTGTGATCCTGCTTTGCCATGCAAGATATTTGGGGCCGTGCTGCACGCATAGTCTGGCATAACCCTACTGAGTAGGAGCCAAACTCTGTTCTGCCCCATTTTCAGAAATTATTTGACTTGAGAGTGCACAAAACAAGACAGATTTTGTTTTACGTGATAATGCTAGCTGCAGAGAGCTCCTGTGGCTCAGTGCAGCTACAGTTCAGCTTCAAAAGCTGGTCATTTGGGAGCAAATAGATGCCCTCCAGTCTCAGCTGGCATTTTCTGCCCCTTTTACTCTCTCAGTTCTGTCGTAGTGAATGATATTCAGTTAATTAAATGTACCGCTTCTGCTCTGCAAAGCTGCCAGCAAAATCTTTGTAATGAGATTAGATAATGTACAGCCTTTTCCCTAAGAAATGCTCTCTAGCTTTGGGGGTTTTCTACTTACTTTTGCTAATCTGGCTGCTGATACTGAAAATGCAGACCCTTCTCAGCGGAGTCTCCAAATTGCTTCTAAACTATGGCCCTGATTTTACAGAGTTCTCCTCCTCTTCAGTGCTCGGGGCTCGATCCCCATGTTATTAGTGCACATTGCTGGGAACTTTGCCTGAGGACTGATTGCAGGGACTGAAACCGCATTTGGAATGTGGCAGCTGTTTACAAGCACAAAGCAACACCAACGCACAAGCCGTGTTAGCCATTGAAAATTGCAGAGAGTTAGTTCTAAGAGAGGCAGAATGAGGCTTAAATCAGTTATTAAAGTGTAATACTTGCCCTGCTCCCTCATCCCTGTTTCCAGAATAGGAGCAATTATTCCTCAACTATTCCAAGAAACAAATACATTCTTGTTCTTTTGGTGGGTCGTAGGTGAAAACAACTCCCTGATTTATTCTTGCACATAATGTGAAAAACCAAGCCTTTCATTTATTAAGATGACAGTCTTACCAGTGCTAAGTCTGCATTACTGTATTTACCTTTACACTCGCCCTGTGAGGGGAGCTTTTGGCTTCACTTTCCGAGTCACTGAGCACGGCTCCAGCTGTAGTCAGTGGGAATGAGGGGTGGCTCTGGCAAGTCAAGTCACACTAGCAATTAGCAACTCCTGTAATGGATGCTTCCATTTTAAAGGCTGCTTTAACAGTGTCACAAAGCTGTAAATATCATTCCAGAGACCATGGAAGAGCTCAGGTCTGAAGCTTTAATTCTTATCAGACTTAAACAGTTTAACATGAAAAACTGAATAGTATGGGCCTTGAGATGGCTTCCATTTTCCAGCAGTAGTAGGTTATTGGTTATTCAGGATTATACAGCCAGGCATTGAAATCCGTCTTAGGAAGCAGTTGCCATCACCTAATCTTCATGAAGCATAGGATTTCCTTTATGTATAAAACCATAGTGTTTCATTGGAATGAAGGCTAGAGAGCGATATAGAGTCTCTCTCTAGAATTTAATAGAGGATAATTCCCTTTCTACAGAGGATTTAGAAGAAATTCTATAGCAAGGACATGAATATTAAAAAATTCTACAGGATTGTCCAAAAAGCTTGTGGAATTATCACTGTCTAATATTTTCTATATATTATGTGTCAGTATATTCAGTGGTAAGTCATTCTGGTGCTCTGTATTCCTTAATGGAATGAATGACGGTTCACAAAGCTTAACTTCCATGAGCTTCTGTTGCCCTTCTGGTATGTAAGAGTGATGATACTGAGCTGAAGTACTGTCGTATATTTGAAAAGTGCTGGACATCACTATTCTTTACTAATTATCCTGTAATTTTTTTCATTGAAATTGAGATTCCTTCAAGAGATACTGGAAAAAGATACTGAAAAAAAGATTTTTGCTCATAGAAATGCTCTCATAAATATTTACACATTTATGTAACCTTTAAATACTTTAGCAACATTTACATTAGTATAACAGAAATGGGTAAATGGGTTTATACACCAAAACACAAGATTCTGAATTTGATGAATACAAGCAGGATATCTACCATTGTCACATCTCCTCACTTCTGTTCAGTCTTAAAGTTCTGAGACTTTTTAAACCTCAGGTTGTTTAATTAAGGGCAAACCACACAGACATCTACCTAGAAAATGGACTGATGCCTCACAAATTTCCAGTGTTCATAAACTTGACAGGATTGCCATATTAAAAACATCTCTTTTTGTCCTTCAGAACTGTCCTTCAGAGACTGGGCTGATATCTCCAGAGGTGAAAAACCACTAGGAGAATAAATAAGCTTAGACTAGACTAGACTCACAGTCAGTAACATTCATTTATTTTTAGGTCTTACAGTTGTCATTCTTTCCGTTCCTGTGTACAACATATAGGAAACAGAACAGACAGCGGTTTGAGTTCACCATCTTTTGAAAGACAGTCTTAGCTTATATTTCACGTGAAATTTGTCTTTTGTAAGCAGAATTTAACCCAGTAAAACCAATATTCTTACAGAAGTGTCAACAGCCCCTTTATGGCTGCAGAGTCCAAGACAGTACATCCTTTGTGGTGACCTCCAGCAGCTCATACTCCCTCCTTGCAATTCTGCAATACAGAGGTCATGGTGGGATCAAGACTTTAATGTGAAAGGAGTAAGTAAAGGAAGACCCAGAGGTTCTGCATTTGACTGGTAACGGTGCTAAGAATCTCCTTAATATTCACTGCAGCTAATTTCTTCATTACAAGAGGGAAAGGTACATTCACTCCCCAGATCACAAAGTCACATAGTCCATAGGTAGTGATTCAGGAGTGACTCTTTCTTGATTTCCAGGCAGTAGTTTTCTCTGTCAGCTCAATAAAATGTGATTTGTTGCAGAGAGAATCTATCCAAGTCATTTGGAAAGGCAATGGCCTTTGTTACAAAGGGGCACAAAAATGTGATGCCAGAAAAAAGATAAAGAAGAAACCTCTAGGGAATTGTGCTTAGCCCTGTCTTTTGCTGTCTAGCTTCTTTATTTTAGTTTTAATCTGGAGAGAGAAGTTAGAAAAATGGAAAAAAAGGGGGAAAGTAGCTGAATGGAGCTTAATAATGAAAGAAACTGCTGACATAGCATCATTAAAATGCAAAACTTCTTGCTGATCTGCTACGCAGGATAGAAAAAACCCAATCACTTAAAGGTGGTGGCTAAGCAGGCTTTCCCTTCATCATCTCTTACTTCTGATGCCAAAGATAAAAAGCATTTTCAGAGGGAAGACGTTTTCATAGTAAAAGCATAAACACTACAGGAGATGAGAGACCTATCACTATTTACAGAGTCTCCAGCTTCTATTAGAAACTTGCTTAGACTACTGTGGGCAGGACTCACAGATGAGAGGCAGTCGTACTGTTCAGTGACCTTCCAGAAGCACTGCAAAACCCTGGAGGAGAACAGAGATATACTTTTATCTTTCAAAAATGCTTGAACAAATATACCTTTTTAATTAAAAAGCATTTGAGTTCTAATATGATCCAGTTTAATTTATTACTCTTTTTAATCTCCTTTCTATCCTTCCTCCATGATTCCATGCAACAGTGTTTTAGATTGCCCCTACCAGTCCTATTTCCATCTCTTTTAACCCCATATGAGAACAGATCAAAACAGTTTTGCCAAGTCTCTGCTGAATAACTCCACAAACAAGTTGACTGTGATGTTATTTCCATCTGAGTTAATCTGAGCTAAGGGGGTTTGTTGTTGCACCACATAACCCTTTTTTTCTGAGGCGCGTCTGCTTAGAATATCAGACCTTATATGTGGCTTGCTGATGTTGTAAATTGTAGCAGAATCAGTACATCTGGATTTGTTCTCCGAGGCTGAGAAATCATTTTTATTTATTTTTCAAGTGACACTGTGTGAGACAAGGGCAAGGGAAGCAAACCCAGTTGCTCTCATTCTGCTAGTCTAGTATAGCTAAGCTTAGCTTAGCTGTGTTGCTTACAGAAGTTGTAGACTATGGAATAGCTGTAATTGAACGTTTCTTGAGAAGGAGTAGCCTTAATCCTGTACATATGGAAAGCACACACACATTGTGAATTAGACACTGAGATACTTTCTCCCTTTCATTCCCTGTATAGCACTAGTTGGGAAGTCTGTTGCCTTTCTTTGTCAAAAGCAATGAATGTTGCTTCAAGAATGGATACCTGAAAGCACAATAGTTAAAATGCATACAATAATACAATACAATATAAGCTTTGCTCCTCCTGTACTCTCTGTGTGCTACCTCCTTATCAGAAATACAGGAACGGAAGAAAGAGCATGTGTAAGGACATTAGCAATGCTTGTACTTGGTGAAAAGAGTAATGTTTTTCTCAATGCAACTCATAAAGACCTGCCACTATTGCTGATGCATGTCCAGTAATAAATATTAACCCGTAGCAATTCTAAAGTCTGTGTGGTAGCTACAGCAGCCACCTCCTTAGGATGCTGTATATATTTGTTTAGCTATTTGCTTGTCGCGTACCCATGAAAGCATATATAGCAGCTTTACAAATACAGATGGAGATTGGATCTCAGCCCAGAACAATTTAGGAATTGCAGTTTTGCTACTATTGTTACTGTGTTTTTTCCCTGACAGTTGCATTTGTTCTGTTCCTGACAACGTTGGGCTTTAGATAATATTAAATCATACATCTAGACCAGACCTGGTCAGTCTGAAGCCAAGTATGTTATCAGAAATCTTTTATCAGTGTGTGCGTGTGGTTTACTATGTGCATAAATAGGCAACTTGTACAACTAACTCAGAAAGCTCATTCATCTGTCTTTGGGATGAACTCCATAGAAATGAATGGGATGGAATCAATTTCAGGATGGCAGTGGCTACTGCTCCAAGCAGAATTAAATTAGATCTTATTGACAAGCCTCCCAAATGCTTCTGCTCAAAGGAAGATAGGGCTATGGAAAGAAGAGCCATATCTGAAGCTGCTTTGTCAAATGTTCCAGGCATAGGGTCTTCTCCCCCAGGCACTCATTACTTCCCATTTGGCCCTAGAAGTTGTTCTGTGCTCCAAGTGCAGTGCAGTTCTCTGACTGTTGCTGACCAAGGCTCCTTGGGTTTTGTTGTTTACACCAGTGGGGCAAAATGGACAGAAAGAGTTGAATTGACTTTCCTGAGGTTACAGAGGAAGACAGATATTAGAGTCTGTATCAGCCAGGACTTCCTTGTACCCTGAACTTCATTGAAGATGTTGTGCCATAGGTAACATTCATATGTGGTATATTAATTAGATATGAATTCCTTTTAACTTCAGCCATCTAAGACTTAGGTATCTGGTCTAAGATACTTTGCAGGATCTCCATCTCTGGTGAAGAGACATGGGCAGCTTCAGGAAGAGGGGTAGTAGCACTGCCAAGCGTCAAGAGAGGAAAGTCACCCACTGGCCATTCCAGTTTCCATGCAACTGAGACAGCAGTGAGACAATGAGCTTGCTCAAATACATCAGCAGCTCAAATACAGGAGCTGAATGCCCCCAATATGTGCTAGCGGTTGTATACTGCTCTAGGCAGAAATGCCTCCATGGTCAGGAACTCAAGGCTGTAAGTCCTGACATGTAGCCCTTGCTTGGCTGTGCAGTTGGAGTTGTTTTCATGAGAAACATTTTCTTGATGTTTCCTCTCCCAGGGTGAAGCTGATGCAGTGGCACCACAGAAAGAAAGAGCAGCCCATCTAGGAAGGAGTTCTGAATTACTGCATGGTATTATGTACTGTATTACGCACCTCTGCTGCAGAGTACTTTTAGATTAGATGAGTCATTCTGAAACAGCCTAGTGTGAACTGAACTCCTTTCTGTATTGCCATTCAAGTTAATACATGTAAAAATAGGGCATGCCATTCATAGTGATAAAATGAAGAAATTCCTGCCACCTTTAGACTTTTAAACCTGTCTTAGATGGTCTGAGGGAGAAGCCTAAACAGACAGATGGGTCAGGTATTGTAGTATGTAGTACTGTTTTCAGTCAACTGAGACCAGTTACAGCATAACCCTCTCAGGGAATGAGTCATAGAAATGTTTGTATTATGTTCTCTGAAGTTTCATTTTGCAATCTCGCCATCAGATATTTTACCAGAATGTGAGCAGTACCCAAACGTGACAGAGGATACAAACAGGATGTGTATGTCAAACTGGGAACAGTTTAGCTCCTGTATCTGTGGTCACAGAGGACATCCATCTGTTTGATTAGCCTGGGGACATAAGCATTTCCATCTGATAATCTTCATTTGAATAAAATTATATTGGGAATGGGAGTGCGGATAAAAGGGAGCAGATGATAATATAAGTATATGTTCAGGTGGGGAGATGCATTGTCACCACTAACGATACTCGTTATGGGTGATGAAATAGAATTCTGACGGGATGGGAACAAGAGCAGGAGTTGAAGAGATTTGCTGGTTTTAGCGTTAATTTCTGCAGACATACCAGCTCATTTAGTAATGTAACAGCTCCTGTTGCTAGCCACTTAATGTATGATTAATGTGCCACAGGATTTCCCCAGACATTTATGACACCTTTAGGAATAGATATGACAATGACTTTATCACATGGAGTCACTTCATACTATCTGCATCCCTCTTAATGATTTATATATTCAGGAGTGATTTTATCACTAGTACTCAGTAATGTAATAAATGAGAAAACTCAATGGTCTGTAAATTACAACATTGATTAAAGAAGTGATTACTGATATAACTCTTACACGACTATGATAATGCTTGCTTATATTTCAGGACAGCATTTACATGTTAATGATAAATCTACTGCAGTGTTTAGAAATACTTTACAGCTTTAATCCAAATGTAAACATTTATAAACAGATAATGTTTATTGCGGAGGAAACGAGTAGACTTCTGCTACTCTTCAGTGGATGAAATCCACTCCAGAGCCAGCTTTGTCTTGACAACTGAAAGCAGCATCACCCCGTGATGAATGTACTCATCAGGGTAGCGCTTTGATTTGCTGCTTGCCTCTATTGGGACCTGTTTTGATTTTTTGGATTCCTCTTGACCAAGCCGTGAAGGAGCCTTGTTCATTATAAATTCCAGAGCACAGTGATCGGCTAGTGGCTCACTGCATAACAAACAGAAAATCAACCACCAGCTTCATAAATAGTATCCAGTCTTTAGGCATCTCCAGTGTAATTATGCCTCCTAAACCAGTGAAGGATTTTTGTGTTCAGCTGCTCCCACTGTAAAAGGCCATCATTAACGTGCATAAAGAGAAGGGAGCCTTTTTTGTTTGTTTGTGGTTTTGAGATGCCAGGGTTACCCTTTGAGCTTGTTTTGTCACAGTGATTACCTTTTCTTCTTTCTCTCTCTCTTCCCCCCCTTAGGTTTCTGACAGATGTGACTATGTTTTTGTCAACGGCAAAGAAATGAAGGGCAAGGTGAATGCGCTTGTGAACTTCACGTATCAGTATCTGAGTGCTCCTCTGCAAATCACAGTCTGGGTTCCACGCTTGCCTCTTCAGATTGACATTTCAGACACAGAACTGAGCCAAATAAAAGGCTGGCGAGTCCCAGTTGTTTCCAACAAGAGGTGAGTTTGAGTTGCTAAATTTCTTGGGTGTTTTTGTAAGATGAATGGAGTTGATTTTAACTCTCAGCAAGAACAGCTGTAGCACCTGCGCCCTAAATGCAGCAACTTTCCCTGAGGAACAGCAGTACTGGAATCTCCAGCTTTGCACCAGACATCTGCAGATATAATAAAGCTTTTAAAATTTGTGGGAGTTTTGCTTCTGTGTGTGTGTGTCTGACCTGTGCAAGAGTACTGTGTGGTGCTCTGGTAAGGTCCACTTACAGAGTTGTTGTTGTTTGGACATGCCAGCTTAGATGAAAAAGTGGTATAGTCCATTTGTATGGTCCTTCATCATGCTAGGTAGCCATGAATCAGCAATGGTTCAAAAAACCAGAAGGGAGGGCTGTTATTTAAGGGGGTACTCTCCATTAGCGCTCTAATGTTAGTTTTCACTAATGTTCTTGAAAATATTTCTTTATGCTTCATTTTCTTATGGAAAAAGACCCACCAGAGACAGTGACGATGAGGATGAAGATGAGCGGAAAGGAAGAGGATGCACTCTGCAGTACCAGCATGCCATGGTGCGAGTCCTCACACAATTTGTAGCTGAGGATTCTAGCCCTTGGGGTCAGCTGAGCTACCTGCTGGGCTCAGATTGGCAGTTTGACATTACAGACCTGGTGATGGATTTTATGAAACTGGAGGATCCTCACATTGCCAAGCTGCAGGAAGGCAGGATTTTGATTGGACGGGAAGTAGGAATGACAACGATGCAGGTACTGTGCTCTAGACTGCCACATTCTGCCATTCCCACAGAGAACCTGTGTGTTGGCATAAATCCAGTATAGTGGTCTGCTATCTTGAAGCAGGATAATTTCCCATTACATTCCTATGACCTTCTAGAGTGCCAGACACAGCATTAACCCAATGACAGTGATCCAAGCTAGAGGAGGTCCGAGGCATGCAGCCTGGCCGGGAGCTGGAAGCCATAGAGCCTTCAGAGATGTTGAGGAGAGGTGGCGTTTCCAGGCTCAGTGAGAAGTCAGAGTTCTTGCTCCACATGGATGCAGGTTACCACCAGTCAGCTGATGGGCACCATTTTGGCTTTTTGAGACAGAGATCTTTAGATTGTGCCAAGTTTCTTTTGATTTATTTAAACATTAATTCAGGAAAAAAAAAATACAACCTGGTTAACAACCCTGAAAGGCACAAGTGGCCAACACCATATCCCGGTTCTGCCCCAGCTGAATCCTTACTAAAGCCAATGCGTAAGGAGTGAATATAGCTAATCTAGGCTGTAGATATGAGATGAGGAAGGTGGAGAAGACAGTATGTGCATGAACTAGCTATCCTTGGTTCCCTAAATATAGCAGTGTGGCCCTTAGTTTCATTAAAGGGAAGGATATCCTACTACCTTGATGTTCCATCAGAAACAGAAAAGATTGAGAAATGAGAATTTCGAAGCAAAGCAGTGAAGGGCAAATCCTAGATGTTGCTAACCTCCCTTTGAAATGGTTGGGAAGTAAGTCTGATGAGCTCATGCATACTGGGACATAGAATAACAGGGGAAGAAAGTTTTAAATCAACTCTTCTAGTGAAGTGATGCAAATAGCACAACTGAGACAGTATAGCTTGCAGTATTGGATGCCATGTTCTCAGCCATAACCTCTCTACTGAAAGTTTTTCTTACCCTGCTAATGAAATCAGACTGCCTTTTCAGTGTGCTCTGCCATTTCATTCCTGTGCATTAAGCAGGAAGGAGACAAGGAGGGGTGATGACCTTAAGAAAGGTTATTTTAATTGATCAGCCTTTTCCTAAGTTGATTCTTTTGTGTTTCTCCAAAGGTTTTGTCTCCTCTGTCTGACTCCATCCTGGCAGAGAAGACAGTGACTGTGCTAGATGACAAAGTGACCATAACAGATCTTGGAGTCCAGCTGGTGGCTGGGCTTTCACTCTTTCTTCAGCCAAGTGCAGCAAGTAGTCGGGCTATTCTGGCTACAACCATTGCCCAAGAGTTGCTTCATACTCCTAAGCAGGTAGTGTACGCTCCATATTTACTGTTGTTGCCTTTTGGGATGGGGCAGTGTTTTATCAACATGAAGTACAGATGATAATTCATAACAAGTTTAGAAGTTAAAGTATGGGTGTAGTACATGTCCATGTCAATTGCTTTCCTCTAGAGTTACTCTGGAATTGTCTTCTCATTTCTTCCTTTCAAATATGGACTTAATCTGCAGTGAAAGTTCTGACTACACTGATGTTTATATTATGTACATTTTTAATACCTTTCTTTAAATGATGCAACATCTGTTATTTTCGCAACACAGGCAGTCTTTGGACAGTGATCCTTGTTTGCTCTATGAGCATGCCCTTGTCTTCCATGCCAGAAAGCACAGAGCTCTGTGTGTCACAACAATTTAATATTTTGAAGAGCTATAAAATAGAGGCAGAGGATAGCCAAATACATTTCTTTTTCCTCCTGGAGTCACGGCAGACTGCCAGGTTCCTCTCTCCTTTTATTTTTTAGGTGGATTTTGGGGGGTTCGTCATTCAGTTCACGTGCTCATCCTACTTAATTTAAACCAGCAAATTCCTGTCTCTGTGAAGGGAGTCTTTCAAGCAGCATGTTTCAGGTCACAACCCACATGGAAAAGAAGATTGGAGAACACCACCAGATCAAGGCAAACAGTTGCTCTGGAACAGATTAAAAACAAGGGTCAGTAGCAGTGGAGCAAGCTTTATGTTCATTGCTCTTTCAGTCAGTTGATTTGAAGAGTAGGACTGGGGACCATGCAATTAAGTCTGTCCACAGCTACTCCTTTCACAGAAACAGTATTTCATCTCACACAGATAGGGAGAGATCTCAAGTCAAGTTTTATGGCCCATTTTCATGATTATTGCTACCTAATTTTCTGGAACATAAAAATAATTTAGATTGTTTTATAACTTAGTGACAGGAAAATGTCCAAACTAGAAGGACATGCTGCCCATCTGTTCCATTTACTGCATCCTGTAAACATAAGAATCTTATGTAATTAACCCATTTATACCCTTCTCCAGGGCTTAGAAAATACGTCTGACATACTGTCTTCAGACAGAGACTGTAAAAACAAAAGCTAAACCATTCCTAACCAAATTTGGTTATGTAGGACAGAGCATCATTAGAAGAATCATGGCTTTGATTGCAGATAAAATAGCTTGTGAATCTGGAAAGGTTGCACAGATGTATTGTCAACTTCTCAGATTTATAGGTGATCTGTGCTGAGTATGCAAAAATATTTATCAACAGCATAGTATGACAGGGCATTTCAGTAGTGCACAACATGACATCTCCTATTGTATTATGGCATGGCAATATGATATGACCTGTCGTTATACACTGTGTTCAGTTTTGGGCCCCTCACTACAAGAAAGACTTTGAGGTGCTGGACTGTGTCCAAAGGAGGGCAATGAAGCTGGTGAGGGGCCTGGAGCACAAGTCTTTTGAGGAGCAGCTGAGGGAACTGAGGTTGTTTAGTCTGGAGGAAAGGAGGCTGAGGGGAGACCTTACCGCTCTCTACAACTACCTGAAAGGAGGTTGTAGTGAGGTGGGTGCAGGTCTCTTCTGTCAGGTGACTGTTGATAGGACAGGAGGAAATGGCCTCAAGTTGCGGCAGGGGAGGTTTAGATTGGATATCAGGAAAAATTTCTTTACTGAAAGGGTTGTTAGGCGTTGGAACAGGCTGCCCAGGGAAGTGGTTGAGTCACCATCCCTGGAGGTGTTTAAAAGACGTGTAGATGTGGTGCTTAGGGACATGGCTTAGTGGTGGACTTGGCAGTGCTAGGTTAATGGTTGGATGTGATGATTTTAAAGGTCTTTTCCAACCTAAATGATGCTATGATCTATATCACTACAATTGGCAAGTTATGAAATACTACAAAAGAGTAAAAATGTGTAAACGTGGTTTGTTTTGAAATTATTTTTCCCAGCATCTGTGTTACGGAACTATTTTAGTGAAGTATTTCATTTAAGCTGATGTTCTTTTGTGAGACAATTTCCATTTCCTCAGGGTGGCACATTGCTGATACAGAAGTGGCTGGGCATACCAAGCTCTCATTCTGAGCAATGCCTTCTGCTTCTGGTACTGCTGGGCAGTGTGGGGTGCTGCTGTCCCTACTGTCCTCTTTCTGGGCCTACAGGTAGCACTACTGCATCATGCTCACTGAAGATACCAACTGTAAAACAGGAGGGAAGAGAAAATCAAGCATTTTTTCTCAGTAAAAGAAGTTTAAAATCTGTTGCTTCTTCTCCAGACTCCATCTGGAAAAAAGACAGGACCTAGATGCTATTAAAGGCAGTGGAAAACTTTCTGTACACCAGAATCTGGAACGCCCAAGGAAATCAGGTTGCTTAGTAGTAGCCTCAAATTAGTCAGTTTTTCCCACTCCTTCAATGCACTTCTGTCCCAGTTTCCTGCAAACATAGAGCAGCATGTTCTTCTGGAATCCCACTTCAGTCTCTGCCTCTCCTCCCAGCTCCTCCAGTCTGGAGCCTGCCCACCCCCATTGCCTCTGCTTGTTTTCCCACCACCTCCTCTTCATCAGGAACAAAAGAAGTGTCCTGCATGCTTCCCACCTGAAGGCTTCTTTGGGAGCATCACTTGTCACTTTGGGGAATTTGTGAGGGTCAGTTCCTGCTCAAGCACTGTGAGTGTTTGCAATCCTGATTCTGGTCATGCCGTCTCAGTGTGGATCCTAAGCACAGTCCCTGGTTGCTTGGGCACTTTGGCAGTGCCTTCATCCCAGAGGCCTGAGCTAATTCTGCATACTGTGCGATTCACTTCCTACCTTATTGTAAGCCACTTATTTGTTCTCAGGCCTAAATCTTACTCAGCCTATAGACAGGGTTTGCCCAAGGAAGGCCTGTTGAAAAGAGACCTTAGCGACTTTGCATTTGCATCACCAAAAAAATAAGATGGGAATAGATTTCACACTAGAACATACATTGAAGGAAATAGTCTTAGCATAGGAGTGGCCTGTAGAGCCACATACATCTTTTCCTTTCATTTGCAGTTTGAATAAAGGGTATAACATTAAAGTTACTTGCCCTTAGAAGAATTAATGCAAATGTAGGAATGCTTGTGGCTAAATTTTGCAAGAAGTTACTCACGATTTGGAGTATATCAGCTGAGACCCTTACTGAGCTGAAATTTCAGAAGGCAAGTGCTGAGTGTTTTCTGAAAATCAAGCCCTCTTGAAAGCAGGTTTTTTTTTCAAGGAGACAGCCCTGAACTAAACATATACTTGAATGCTGCAAGGACTTAGTTATTTAAGTGTGTCTTTTCCTCTCAAACAAGTTTATAAAAAGGCCCAAATAACTCATCAAACCTTACTGATGCAACTAAAAAACAGAATAAAAGTTAAGATAGCTGAAGGTTCTACTTTTCTCAGGAATGATTGTGTGTGTATCAGCATTGTTATATGGAAAAAAACAGTCAATGTGTTCTTAGTCAAATGTTTCCCTTGGCTCCACTTTAGCACCTTCAATAGCCAAGCTTCAACACAGATTAGCAAATGTCCTTGGGTAATTGGTACTCCAGCAGGCACAATATTGTCACTAGCAGATCAAGCAGTACATCTGTAGCATGCAATGGAAGGCATAAAGCATTATACAGATTGTGCTATTACAGATCTTTCAATATCATAGGAATGAATTTAGTATTTTTGCTGTGACTTGCTTTCAGTGAATATAATGGCTAGATTAGTTCCTTGATTATAATGACCACACCATGTCTGCTTGAGTAGCACAAAGCAGCCAAAACACAAGTCCTGAAAAGTTGGCAGTTTCTCCAAGTACTTAGCAACCTAAAGAAGATAAGCTAAATTTTTTTTATCTTAGATGCCTTAAGTTAGATATCTTTATCTGTAGTTGGGCAACTAATTACCTGAGGTGACCTTGAGGGATGCTGAGCCCATGCTTCTTTTTTTTTTTTTAATCAGTTGGGAGGTCATTGGCACTGAAAAGTGGATCAATGATTTAAGCGCCTAAAAATAAATGCAGGTTGACCAACTTTTAAATATCAAAATTGAAATATATTCTGAAAATTTGGAAACTGTAGCTGTGAGAAGTCTATTTTTAGAGGCCATCTGCTCAGGTAGGAAAGCTGTTCCATTTGGCTTGCTGATGGTTGTTAAAATCAACAGTGCCAACTTAAAGGCTTCTTCAAAATGTAAATAAAAGAAAATCTACAGTGTTTAAGTGTTTTCTGATCCGAGTGAGCTTCGAGGGCTCTTAAATTTCAGCTGGCTCTGCAGGGAAACTCACAGTCATATCATAGTTTTTTCATCACTGTAGGGTATTGCATGTGGTCTAATGAACTGAAATGGGAGAGTGAAGAAAGGAAAAAGAAAGCCTTTAATAAACAGCTGTGTGTATTAATATATGTCTCCATGCTGCTGGAAAACTGCAGACATTTTTGTAGGGAAAAAGAGCAACGTTAGCGCTTTCTAAAGGCCAAGTTCTTCTCTTTCACATGTGTAGCTCCCGTCGACATGAGTGACAAGACCCAACCCTGTGAGGTCATCTGTAATCTCAGGGCGTGTCGTCCAAGATGTCCGCTCTCACTCTGATAGGAGATGAGGGTGCTCAGCACCACCTGAATCAGGGTGACAAGCTGGAGTTACTTGCATGTCCCTGCCTTTTGGATTGACGGGATACTGTCCTGTTTTAGCTTATGTCCTTCATGCAAATTAGTTCTGAGAGTTCACTGACATCTCACAGTTAAGTAACAGTTATTAGCAGTATTTTTATGGTGTGGATTCATTACCCCATTCTGGCAGTATAAATTACACTTAAACTGTATTTATATCTTCTTTAAACTGACAGAGCAACGTAATGGCTTACAAGTATGACAAAGGAATTAAGCAGCATGGGAAAGGGAGAAAGGATGTATTGTTAGATAAGAATCTGAATTCTTCCCTTGCAAATACAAGCAAATTCCCACTGGAAAGGAATGTCACATTAGCAGATTGGACAAAAAGGAGAGAAAGAAATACACAGTAGGGGAATGCATGGTTTGAATTAAGATCTGAGTCTTGGCTGCCTTTCATTTCCACATCATAACGATCAAACCCAGTTTTTACTACACAAGCCACAGGCTTAAAAATAAATGCACATGTAATACTTGGATAGAACAATCAGAGCTGGTCTAATAGAAGCTGCTGAGAACAGTATTCCCTTGCTTTTATTTGAGGGAAGGATGTATTTGTTTTCTGCAGAGCCACCCAGCCATCCATTTCTTTTCTTTGGTGTCCTGCCTCACCCCAGGACTATTGCAGCTGACCCCAGCAATTGTGGGTTTATTCACAAATACTTTTATTTGTGCTTTAGTGAACGAAGACCATTAAAAGGCCTCTTTATTCTGAGCATGGAATAAAATCAAATATACTGATCAGTCCTCACATCTGTGTTTCTAAGCAGCAGAATTCTCTAAAATGCAACCAGTCCTACACACTTTACTCCCCTAATTTTTGCTTGAAGAATACAAGGGAGCGTGCCCTGGTATCAAGCTGACCCCAGCTTTTTTGAGGAGGTATTGAAGGACACTTTGTAATCACTGACTGTGATGCCACAGATGGGCTCAATGGAACATCCTAAGATAAGCAGACTTTCAAATGCTGTATGATGTTTTCAAGGGCAAAATAATCATCACTGTGGCTCCCAGACTTTCACAGGCAACGCGTGCAAGTCCCAGCACAGAGGGACTTGTTAGATCTCTGTATGATGGGCTTTCTACTGAGCTTCCAAACCAGCTCTGCTTCCTGCATTCAGGTTGCCTTTTGGAGTGTGAGCCTCCTTGTTTTATCTAGGTGGAACAGACATAGCCAGCAAACAATAGAGTTTGTGGTGACTCATATGGCAGGGTTTGAAGTATTCCACGTCAGGCAATACAGAGTTCCTCAGGGACTGTTGGTTTCCATTAGTGCCATGTTACTTCTGTACCCTGGTAATTTCCCTGTTGTTTTACTCACCTAAACATAACAAGTGGATAACAAGGGAAATAAAACTACTAACAAAAAGCAAAATGCAAGTTTGTTCAAGAAGATTTATCAAGTGGCATCTTTGCACTGATAAGCGGCAATGTGAGTCAAGGCCAGAAGAGGTGGTGGAACTGCAGCAGATCAAGAACTGGCCAGCTTGCTGAAGTTATATGTGGAATGGGGGAAGAGAACAGTAAAGGCACAAAGGAAAATGTAGACAAAATGTGTCTTGATAAAGAAAGGTTTTTATGTGCTTAAGGAGAGCATGATATTTGATAATCAACAGTGATTGTGGGAAGCAGTTTCTTCATCTCTTCTGGACTGGATTTTGCTGTCATGAACATGATCTAATATACATTACCTGACTCACTTCACATCATCACAGTCACCATACAAATCATCCTGTTCTCTAAGAAACACTGGCACTGATGTGTAGTTGTGGTCCATTTGTTCTGGCAGTGCATCTGAGCGTGTGTGTGTGTGTGTGCGCGCGCGCGCACGTGCATGTGTGAAAGAGAGAGGAAAAGTGGAAGAAGGAAAGACTGGAGAGCTCAGACTATTTGTTTATGCTTGATAATTAATGAACACAAGCATCTGTCACCTCAGTGTTGAGGGCATCGGACTAGGGGCACCAACTTTGCAGGTAAGAAGGCTCCAATCCATCTTCATCTTTTGATAGTAATTGGAGGACCTTGTCAGAGATTTGGAGGTGATTTATTGATGCGGTACATAGGATTTGCAGAAACAGCTTTTTGAAGGACGTGGTACTAAATCATTTCTTTTTTCTTTCTTTTTTTTTCTGTTTAGCTTTTCAGAATTAAAAATCATTTGGGAAATTCACTTCCTTCCTCTGCCTTCAGCTTTCCTTTAATGATGTGAATGAGAGGAG
Organism: Pandion haliaetus; assembly: GCA_013401275.1. NCBI lineage: Eukaryota > Metazoa > Chordata > Aves > Accipitriformes > Pandionidae > Pandion > Pandion haliaetus. Next base: position 121,150 of record VYZV01040029.1, read on the forward strand.
ATGATCTCTTGCCAAATAGAATATTTTGGCTGATACAATATACTTTGGCAGGATTTGAAATTCTGTCCCTCTTTCTCTCATTTGTTTTCTTTCCTTTTAAGTAATGTTGTCCATAGTATAAGCGTGACAATGTTGTGTTGTGTTGTGAAAAAATTGGTTCTTCCTATGAAAAAGGGGTCTCTTGGAAATAAAAAGCGTCAATGCTGGTTGAAAATAATGGCTAAGCTATTGCACACCTCTGTTATCTGTAGTAAATCACATGTGTGCCTGCAAATTTCAGCTGACTGCCATTTCATTTTTCTCTGTCTCTGCTTCATAAAACCAGGAATGCAGAATAGTGGAGAAATAGTGTAAAGAATAAAAGTTGTTTTGAAGTTGCTTACAACTTTGCCAAATTCTAGCCATTTGGGCTGAATTTTTCTATGCTAGCTACCTCTTAACCTGAAAGGTGCCTGAGGGCTGTTAAAGCAGACAGGCATCAAGATAAGAAAACCAAACAGGGATGTGGATATCTTGAAGAAGACGGGAAAGAATAATATGTAGCTCCTCATACTTGTTCCTCTCCAGTGTCTGGACGGAGACCCCAGGTCCCTCAGAGGTGCTGTTCTACTACCAATAAAACCAACTTGCATGGTAAGGGCCATGATGAGATCTGGGGCTCTGCGAGGCTAGGTATGCTAGGCTGTTAAGGTAGGTATTTGGCTATTAAAGAATGCATAAAGGATTTATAACATAAATCCTTTTGTAGAGATGTGAAACTATGGAAGTCCCCAGCAGAGCTGGGAGGAGGCACAGGCCTCATAATTTCCAACCTTAATTGTACAAAATTCTGCACTTATTTTCTCATTCTGCTCTCTAAAAGAGTACCACTGGCACACAACATCAAGCCTGTTGTGATATATGCTTGAAATGATGCTAGTATTTTTTCCTTCCGTAGGTTGATGAAAAGGAAGTGTATCTTACCTCCCCGATAGTACACAAGGCTGTCCTCTTTTTTTAGGGAGAAGGAAGGCAACATGGTGTTGAATTGCTGGAGGAGATACATCTTTTTCTTTCTACACATATCCATTAAAAAAAAAATAATTCCTTTACTTTCCTATGACTGGGTTTGCTGTACTATAGGTTTCTATGATATAAATTTGAGCTGTGCCCTGCAGCTTTATGTTTCTGTCTGTTCAGCCATTTCAGGGTTGTTTCTCTAATGAAAGATCAGCTGTTTTAATTTCCTTACGCAGTTCACCGTTCCCAGCCTCTGAGCTACCCTGGCTCCGTTTCAGCTGTTTGAAGTGCGTTTGAATCACCAAGAACTTTGCCTTCTTTCCTGTTGTGCCACGACTTACTTTTCTTCTTTCAGTCCCCCAAGAACTTGCTGATAGCACTTTGGAAATCAAATATTCATTATAGTCCAACCTTCTGCACAGCTAAATGCCCCTTGCTGTTTTCATTGAAAAGCTTTAAATTTAACTAGAAGGGTAGCAATTCCCTTTGTTTATAACCATAGCATAACAAATTGTAGCCAATTGAAAACCATATTAGGTTGTAAATTTGTATTATGACTGGACGTTAACAGGGTGGCAATGTTTTTACCCAATGGTGATTTTCAGCCCAGTTGTTATGATGCACCCAAGTGTAAAGTTATTAGGGCCATCTGCGGTTTAAGTCGGGGAAGAAAAGAACTTCAGTTTTGTGTGAAGTTGCACTCCGGCAATCTGCCTGCACGTCTGCTGGCTAAACAGGCAAGACATAGAGCAAATGAAAAAAATAAAGAAATCTCCTGCAAAGAAAGCTACTGAGACGTGGAGAAGTAAATATCTATATCATCTGGATGGGATTTCAAATGGCAGATAGCTGACCTCTAGCTTTGTGTCTGCTTCTAATGTTGACTTCTAACAGTGCTACCTGCAGAGAACAAAGGCAGTCCAATTAAATCCAGGCCATTTGTATTTTTATTGTAGAGATCATACCAGAATCCCCATCCTCCTCTCTTTGACACAGAAATGCAGTGGACTTTTTCATTATCTCAAGGATAAAGTGTGTTTTACTTAAAACAAACCTTTCTCCAGCAAGATGGCGAGTGTTGTGTGAGTCTTTTTCTTTCAGGTGAATCTTCTGCTCCAACCACTTCCAAGATACTGTGGTAGCTCCTTATTCCTGCTAAGATATTTATGCCTTGCTTAATTTGACAGCTCTCCGTGACACCTGTGCATGGGGAACATGAGGAAAATAAGTGTTCTGTCAAGTGCCTCTAGTAATTTTTCTGGTTTGTCTCTTTCAGCTTTTATATGACAGGAATGACTTTCTTTATAAATCATGTAAATTGTAGCTTGCTAATGGGTACTTTGGTATTACGGACATCTCATATCAATTATTTTCTATGTTCTTCTGCAAAACATTTGCAGGAAGAATAACAGTGGAACCTTTAGTGAAAAATGTGACCGATTTTCTGCTCCATCAGTTGAAGCTTGGTTTGCTTTAAATGCAGTGCAGAGCCATTGTCTTCCATTTCCTCCAGCTACCATTCAGAGCTGAGAGATTGATGAGTCGCAATGGGTTGCGCTGTTTTATTTAAGACCCTGTCTTTAACCATATCCCTCTCCTTTCAGGAAGCTGTAGTAAGCACCTGGATTCAGTTCAGTGACAGCTCCGTTACTCCGCTGGACATTTATGACTCTAAGGACTTCTCCCTTTCTGCTGTATCATTAGATGAAGCTGTTGTCTCGATCCACCAGAACTCTGCCTTAAAATGGCCAGTTGTGGCAGCAGAAGGTGAAGGTCAGGGCACGTTAATCAAGGTGGACATGATGATTTCTGAAGCCTGCCAAAAGTCCAAGAGGAAAAGTGTCCTCGCTGTGGGGAATGGCAACATCAAAGTCAAGTTTGGCCAGAATGATGCAGACTCCGAAACAGGTGGAGATTATGACGCTGATGAGATTGAAAACCATGCTAGCGACCGGCGGCACAAAGTGTCAGATCAGGAACGGTATGGCCAGGATGGACGATATTATGGTAGCTCTTCAGCAGAGCGAGAGGAAGGCACCATCAGGAAAGTCAGCACCACAGCAAAATCTGTAATAAGAAATAAAGTAATTAAAAATAATAGGCTGGATGGTGGCAAACTCTTGGACGATAGCCAGCTGCAGAACATTCCTATAGACTTCACCAACTTCCCTGCTCAAGTAGACCTACCAAAAGGCAATGCAGGCATGGAGGAAAATGACCTGGTGCAGACACCTAGGGGCCTCAGCGATTTGGAGATCGGGATGTATGCTCTGCTAGGGGTCTTCTGCCTGGCAATTCTGGTCTTCCTAATAAACTGTGCAACATTTGCACTGAAGTACCGTCACAAGCAGGTTCTGGTGGAAGGACAGGCCACCATGACCCATTCCCATGACTGGGTCTGGCTGGGAAATGAAGCAGAACTGCTGGAGAACACAGCAGATGCATCACCTCAGCAGGATGAGCACACAACTATTATTGACCGAGGCTCAGGTTGCGAGGAGAGCAACCAGCTCCTCAATGGCAATGCTCAGAAGAACATTCAGGGCCAGGTTCACAGGTGTGCTGACTCAGGGGGCAAGCCTGGAAAGGAACAGAAATCTGAACCTTTACATTCGCCAACATCTAAGCGGAAGCGGGTAAAATTCACGACATTCACTACCATCCCACCCGACGATGGTTGTCCTACTGTCAACTCAATCCTAAGTAGCAATGACGATGACATTAAGTGGGTGTGCCAGGATATGGACCTGGGGGACTCCAAAGAGATACGAAACTACATGGAGAAGTTCAAAGACAAAGTGTAGCTCCTTGCTGGTTTTTTGGGGTTTAACCACACCTTGATGCCTTCAGTTCTACAGTATATATTGGGACAGAAGAGGGGGAGGGGAAGGAATCACCAGGAGAAATGATGAGGCAGTTTTTATAATCAGGGAAAGAAATTTGCCAAACTGTCCACGGTTTGGTTTTGGTTTTCACTTCGTTTTGTTTTTTCAGCAGTTTTTCTGCTACTTATGGATTTAGGAAGTGGAATATAAATAGCAGAAAGGAACAGGGAAATGGTATGACCAGTATGATGAACTGGGCCAGATGAGGTTGTGAAAATTTGTTTTATGGGTCATAGAAATAATAATGATAGTAATGTTTCAAAGTACCAAAAATATTTGTAAAAAGAGAGAATTTAAGAGCATGAAAAGAATAAGCAAGAGACAAACAATAACTTGCCTGTGTTTCTAATAAAACATCAAAATTATGGACATATGACCCACAGGGAGACTTCTTAGATTGTTACTCAAGACATTTTTTTTTTTCCTTCATTTGAAGTGAAGATGTTGGCATTACATATGAAGGAGGAAGAAATTAGCTGGTATTTTTATTTTTACTTTTCTGTTTGTCTTGTAAGTTGAAACAGAATAATTTTCCCTCTTGTATTTTTCTTTTAAATATCTTGGAAACAGGAAAATCTTAAATTCACTAAGTTCACAGTGGACCAAGAACATTTTGTTTCGAAGTTAGCTATAAATAATCTCCTGTCATTTAAAGAATTCAGGGGATAAGTATTGATTAATAATTTCCATGTGGTGTTTCTTCTGAAAGCCTAAGCCTCCATTGCTTCACCCTAGCTAGAAATATGTTCTGTTTGGAAGAAGTATTCATTTTACTTTCAGGTTTGGATTGTTTATTTAGTTATTTGTTTTAAATTTCCACAACCAAAGTTCCCATGTTTCACCAAGGGAAGAAGGTGCTGGTTTATGTTAGCTTTTAGAAGTAACAACCAATGGGAGTGCCCCACTGGGCATTTTAAATGTACCTGGAACTGAGACCATTACAGGCCAAACATGTACAGCCTGGATTTTGGTTTTTTGCCAAGTCCATGAATTCATAATTTTGTGCTGTATTTTTCTGTTTATTCTAATGTCACCAGCTCTCAACAAGCTCTGAAGGCGAGAAGAAGAATGGACAGAAAGACACTGGTTGTCCCCAAACTTTTATTTCCTTGTATTGGGAGAGCTGGCCTCTGGATAGACTGTTGGAAGGGAGGGAAATACTGCTGAAGCAAGATCAAGAAATATCTGGAGCTATTTTATAGATTTTTTTTTTGCCATTGGACCAGCTAAGACTGAAAATTTTAGACTAGATTGTAAAGCTGATGTTTTGAATAAACAAATACAAAACCAGTAATAAATCTGAAGCAAACACAAAATAGAGTCATAGATTCGTTGTGTAAACTGGCAGAACTGTGTTGACTCAGTGCCAGTTTACACTAATGGAGGACACAGATCAAAATCTATACAATGAGGAAACCACTGTCATCCAAAACCTTTTGTAACGAAAAGGAAGATGGTATATCCAGCCTTTTGGAAAGCAGTATTATGTCCTGACTGTTACCCAGAAGCACTTGCATTGTCCTGTCTTTACCATGTATTTCCTTTTTTTTTTATTACTAAACTCAGTAGTTTGGTTTTTTTACTTGGACAAAATCAATCCTGCCACCCAGTAACATAGATGGACGTTTTAACAAGATATGCCTAGTATGCATTGTAGACTGAAAGAATGTAATATTTATTTATACATGTTATACGAATTGTAATTAAAATGCTTTACATGGCTTGACAAATTAACCTCTCTTTTCTGAGGGGAGGGGGCTCCTGTCATTTCTGTGTTGAAGTACTGCATCCACTGCCTAACAGCTGAAACAAAATTTAAGCTGCTTTCTGAAGGGAGGAGAATAGAGATATATGAAAGTTTTTCACTGCTCTGGCCCTTCTTTTGTGAACTGCTTCCCCTTCCCACCTAACATGTGGTGATGATGATGGATGGCAGGAGAAGACAGCAGTCAGGCACAGTTCATGGCAGTGTCACTATTCATCTTGTTCATCTTCATGCCTACCATCAGCATGAACAACTCCAGGACACTTGCTTCTGATGTGTGCAACTTTCGTACAGCCCAGTCATAATTAATTATGTTGCTTCTCTGATTGATACAGTAGGTTCAGATGGAAGCAAGTTTCACTGAACCACAACTGACATATACAAAGCACCCTGTATCCCAAAGGACCCCAAGCTACTTTACAAGCTAAGCACAGTGATGCATCAGCCACACCTCAGGGATCAGTATATCTTCCTGGGAAAACACAGGTGTCTCTGAGGTGAAAAAGGCATTTTACAGCACGGAGCTGCAAAATACAACAGCAGAAGAACCAGAAAAATAGCATGGAGCAAAAATAGTACCCCTTGGTAGTGCAGAATGTAATTGTTCAAAGTGCTTTTTTAAGAAGGCTGTTAATGTGCTGAACAGCCCCTGTTACCGCACATATGAAGAATGGCATCTCCGGTAACCCAGTGCTCCCGAGCACTTTCTGGGATACTGGTACAGCACTGGCTGGAGAGGAAAGGGGTAATTAGTAAATCACTATTTCTAAGCCATGAACCCTGACTTTGCTCTTTGCTTTTGGCAGCTGAGGCTTTACAGGATCAGAAGGGAAAAGGGTATCTCCATCAAACATAAACAGTTGGCCACTGAGAAAACCTTGTGAGGAGAATTCATATTGCTCTGTATTTTCATGCTGGCATGTGCATGTCTTTCTTGGTCTTGCTATCTCACTGCATTGTGTAAGAAAAGTATTCCACAGTGAATGAAAACATTATTCCTAATTCACCTCCTCTCCGAAACCTCAAGTGCTTTTTTCAAGAAAGAAAAACATGTCTTCATTGAAATTAAAGGGGGGGGGGGGATCAAAGTTTCCCATGAGAAACTATTTTGCAATTCCTTTTGAAAAACAGTGATGTAAATTTTTGTTGAAAGACACACTCCTGTATTAATGCAACTCATATTGGATTCAACATTCCCAAAGAAGAGCAGAGCTCTTCTGTTATGAATAGGAAAATTATAGCTTATTCATTGAAATAATCACTATTTTTTGCTTTTTGTTTGTTGACTGCATGTATAGTTCTCTGTAGATTCAGACTTAGGCAGTTTATTTGAAATAACTACCCCTTGGAAAAATTAATTTTAATATACAGTTATGGTCCTTGTGACATTGGCCAATACACCCATGGTGCCTCCTTGGGAGCAAGATTTCATTGAGGATTAGCCACAGTGACAGTATTTTGTCATTATATTTAAATGAGAAAAAATAGTCTCTGCAGAGTCTCTCCAGAGTGAGTGGTTTCAGAGGCTTGCACATGCAGAGTCCATTGACTGCAGCCTTTAACACCAGGTTGGATGCTTGCCATTCACAAATACATGTGGCATTTTACAAACGCTGCAGATTACCATGGACATTTGTTACAGTTCTGACTTACTCTTTGTCCTGTCTGTGCCATGATAATCACTTTGCAAATGCTAATAATCATGTACAGCTGCCAACATAAGCACATGTATGGCCAAAGGGAGAGGCTTAAGCAGCAGTTTCTTAAGTGCTGCAGCACTCAGGGGCAGTCAGTGCGGCCACTTTCCCAAAGCAAATTAAATGGCAACATAACATCCCTGAAGCACATAAAGTGGTTTTCTCTGATGTTTTTTTACTAACACATGCCTGTTATTGATGTCTTTTAGTTCCTGAGTTATCAACTAACGGACTTCAGCTAATCTCCACATTGGCAACACGGTGGGGTTTTAAAGCTGTAAGACACCTGACATACTGCCTATCGTAATATGACATCGTAATATAGCAAAGAAGAAGAACCACTGCTCCAGGTTCTGGACCATATATGTGATAGTAGTTGAAATGTGGAAAATATGTTCAGATAGGACATGGTATGTTTAACCACAGGCCCACGTGATGCAAGGCCTGTGATGGTTGTGGGAGGAGGACTCAAGAAGCCTCTCCAGTCCCAAAGTCCTGCTTCAACTATCTTGTTAGTCACAACTACAGCATTTCTGTTGAGATCCACACCTGCTCTAAATCTGCATGTCTCCATTGAAGCCATCTGGTAAAGCTATGCTAATTGACAGCAGCCAGGAGCCTGGGCTTTTGATTTAATACATATGAGAAGTCCCTGACTGCTTAGGAAGAGTTTTAAGCTGTTTTGCTACATGATAGAACTGAATTTGCGTGCTCCCCAGAATGAGGGCTTTGTTTCCCCCTGCCATGAAAGTGGGAAGAGATAAGGCTACCAGGAGTGCTCTAGAGACTTGGGCAGGATGGGGGCAATGCCTGCGTCTCCTGGCACAGCCTGCTCTCTTCCTCAGCAGCAGGAATTGTTTCACACACCTGGGTATTTCCTTTACTAGCACCTGCCAGCCTGGCTGTTTAGGATGTTGCTTCAAACAAAGCAGGGAGAGTGCCTCCTGCTGCTTGCAGCAGCCTGCTGTCGTACGTACCTGCTGCCTAGGTCTGGGCTGGCTGAGCTGCAGAGGGGCTTGCTTTCTTGTCTGGGCATCTTGGCACTGTGCTTCTCTGTGCTCTTTGTAGGTCTTAAGCCCAGAGGAAGCTTAGAAGAGGCCATTGATTTTGACTCCTGTAACTCATGGCTGAACAGGAGCACATCTTCAAAATCGCATGGTCTTTGCAAAGGGAGACAGGTTGTATTTGAAGAGACAACAGAGGGAATTAAAAAAAGGGAAAAACTCAGCCCTGCCTTCGCATTTAATTTTTCTGAAGCTACAGAATGTGGTGCTTCAGAGACAGAGGCGGATACTGAAGCTTTTCAATTTATCTTCCACTGACCAAAAGTTCTGTCAAAGCCCAATTCTGAGTGAGCCACCGTAAATGATCATCTCAGCAGGGAGGAAACCACCAGGCTGTGAAATATCATTTGTTTGAGAAATTCACATTGGGTCAAATGCCAGGATTTACATTTCTTAAGCTTTGCTGTGCTGCAGTTACAAAGGCACTGGGATCGGGCGCAGAGAGCTGCTCTGAACATCACTCTTGGCAACATGCCTTACTTGCCAGATGAGGGAATCTCTGAGTGCCAGGGGTGCGTGGCTGCAAAGATAACACACTGCAAGGTACATTCTTCTGTCAAGGAGCCAAGATGGAAATTCATTAATAATAATTTGCACTTAGAGGAGAGCCTTTCATCTGAGAAGCTCAGTGACTTCCAATTGTTGGTAAAGGATAAAAATGTGAGCAGGCTGATGGGGCCCTGTTTTCTAAAATGAGACATGCTGGGTGAATGCGGGAGCACAGCTGTACCTGTGCGAGGGCCGGGCCTGTCTGCTGGAGGGAGGTAATTAGTGAAATCATCTGGTGTGGTCAGTAACAAAGAGAGCAGCCTGCTAGGGGAGAGGAGAGCACTTGGGTTGTTGTAGATGAAGGTCAAGTACTGTGAAAGCTGTGCTGCTGGGGGGGATAGTGCAGTGTGGTGTGAGGCAGCCGTGGGATGGAAGAATGATGGTTGCAGGAGGAGAGAGTAGGTGAAGGTGAGAGAAGAAGTGGAGCCCTCCTGCTGCTGCGAGGCCGATGGCTGCTGGTACGGAATGGAGCTTGGTGAACAGTGAGTCCTGCTTTGTTTGGGGTTTGGGTTTTTCTTATTACTGAGTTGTGTTTGGAGGGAAGGAGAACTCTTACTGCTTGCCTAGGTCTCCCAAGTTTGGGAATCAGCAAAAGAAACTGTATGTTGATCGTGCCTTACCTTTGACAAGGGGAAGGCTACTGCTAAGGGAATAAGATGCAGTTTGCCTCATACGTGTGCCTTGGAATGCCTGGTAGTGCAGTCAACATGGTACATCCTGGATCAGATGCTGGATCCTGAATCCTTCTGATACAGCTTAACTGCTAGGAAGTCCATATTCCTTCCACCAGTGAGCATGCTGACTTGCCCTCAGCTTCTAGACATACTTTGATGTTGATTAAATTTGAGAGATGATGTAAAAAGGGCTCTTGCTTTTGGAAAGCAGGAATGCAGTTAGTTCATGGTGCTACACCCAGCTTGCTGGGCTGGAAATAGGACAGTGACCCCCCCCCCCCGCCCCGCCCAGTGCTTGCACATATATTTCTTCTTTCCTTCTTGCCAAGCTCCAAGACCAAGTAGCCTAGCAGCAAGAGTGTTGCTCTGTTCTGAAAGACTCCTAAGCTGGATTTCGGTCCTTAAAAATAAGTGCTCCGGCTGCTGGAGTAGCTTTCAGCCCTTCTGAGCCTTGTGCTGCAAGACAGCTGCGATGGTCAAATTTAATCCCCTGAATTCAAATAATGTGAGTAGCAACTGCATTCCTGGAAGCCACAATTTAGGTTGGAATCCTTCATAAACAGATTGCAGCACCATAATTATCTGGGCGCTTCTGTCTGGCTACAAATGCAGGATAGGAGGGAAATCTTACAGAAGGCTTTTGGTAGTTTTGCCACTGTCTCGCACATGGCCTAGTGGAAGAGGCACCTGACTGAGAAATACCTGTTCTGCCGTATCAAACTCTGCTCGTTCACTGCTTGTTTCTTCCACTGTTGGATATTTTAAGCTGCCACGTAGCTTCCTGAGACTGCTGATTTAACTTTCAGCATTAGTAATGAAAAGGCACTGGTACAAATTCGGATTATTCAGATCTCTTGTGGACTGAGGGGAGGGGGAAGGTGGAAAGAGATGCGGACAGTTTGTGTTGCAGAACTGAAGGATGAGAACAAAGTCCCGTGAGAGAAAAGATAAAGACTTAAGTTGTATGAAGGCTAGGATTGCTTTCTTAGTTTGCTTTCTGTAACGTATGTATAATTTCCCTGACTGTTGTAGTCTTTCCTGGTTTGGAGTGATAATTTTCCTGGTTTGGGCGTAAGATATATACAACCCACCTAAGGCTTAGGATGGCTATGTTGCCTGGCTGTCGTTACACGGAGTGGGAGCAGCAGAGCAGGTACCAGAGCCTCCACTCTGACAATCTGTGCTAACACCGGAGGAACTGGATGATGAACAGTACTGTTGGTAAGGGCTGTCTGTGTAATTGATAATCTGGCTGTATGTGATAGTGATTTATTCTAGAGGCAGGTCATAACTGAATGGTTTTTGATGGCAGGGAAGATTTTTGGTTCCCAAACCGAATTGTACAGCTCGTGAGGCTCTGGTTGGACAGCTGCAGTGCGGGCAGAAAGCCCGATTCAGGATGGACAGGCACCCAAAATGCTGTGTAGCTAACGGTTGTCACTTCAGTGTCATTTAGTAGCAATTGCTATAGGAGCATAATTATCTGGGGACTCTTCTTTGGTTATGATGACACTATACATCTTATAAAACTGAGCTGAGGTTACCATAATGATGAGACTCTATTAATTTAATATGATATTGCTACAGGGCCTTTTCATGGATTGTCTGAAAAGATTAATATTCTTTAACAGAAACACTTTGGCAAATCAAGTCACCATTTCCCATTCTTCCACTCCACCCCTGCGTTTTGGGATCTGCCGTCTATTTTTTCCCTCACGCCTCTAGGTTCGTCATACTACATCCATCAGTATGGCATGAGTTTTACACACTTTTTTTAAAGTGCTCCAAGAATATCTTCTCTGCTTTGTAGGCCATTGTGTCTTATTCTTTTAAAGCCTACTAATACAAAAATAAAATGCAAGATCACACTGGGGGAAGAGGGAAATGAGCGGGTGTGATAACTGACAACTTCAGGGCTTTTTGGAAACCCACTAAGCAGACTAAAATGGAAGTTTCCCCAAATGCAGAGTAAAAGGGATTAGTTCCCAGCTGGGAGGAAACAACTGTTATAAATGCAGACGTCTTCCCCCACGCAGGGAGTGCTGTCCTCCACTGCTCTACCTGGCTACCAGAACTCTGCAGTGTTATCTGTAGACCTGCACTTTCCCTCAGGTAGTACCAATGGGACCCAGGTTGCTACAGGTGGGTACGTGTGAGTGAGGGGTTTGTTGCTATGTGAGTTGTAAGTGGCTTTAAGGAGATAAGGGAACCTGAATGTCTGTGCTCGGACTTCAGCTCCCCACAAAGCTGCCCTGGTTCCTGCTCTTTGAACAAAAGCCTGTGGACTCTAGTGATAAAACCTGGCATTGGCCTCACACTTGTGGCTAAAGGGAAGATTCCTAAACATGTGCTAATGAGATATTCAGCTCATCTTTAGGAAGAAATTAAAAATTTATATAAGAATTATGAATGTGTCACTCTTGTCACAGTGGCCAGAGTGAATTATCACCTGTGATAATGTGCGATTGTGAGCGCGTGCTGTGGTTCATCATAGTAATGAATGGTTACGAAGAATAGCATTTCCCATGAAGTTTCACAGAGCTTCGTGTTTGTGCGGGTCTGTGAGTACAGACCTCTTGTAATACAGGTTTTTGGAGAGCCCTCCATGTTTCAGTTTCCTTCCTGGCAGTCCTTCCAGTAGCATCATCTGTCTGTGAATTAAGTGCTGTAATAGGTCTTGTGTTTACTCAGCTGCTACCTGTAAAAGCAGCAGATCAAAACACAATTCTTCTGTTTAGAAAAGGCTAAANNNCAGTGGGAACAAGCTGGGCTAAAGAATCTAGTCTAGTTAAACTGAGGTAGCTGGAAGCACAAGGCTAGAGATGCAGAAGTCCCATGCCTCTTCTCGGTGCCATTCTGTTCACCAGAGCAGGTGTGGGGTTGTTCTGCAGTTTTTCATTGACCCAAGGATTGCCATGGTAAGCTTTTCCTGGTACTGCAGCTTTTGCGGGACCTATGGGGCCAAGGCAATGGCATGGGAGCCCCACAGGTAGGGCATGGCCAGCGACATTTCCATTTGCATAAGCTACTGGGGACTGGTGGGGAGGAGAAAGCGAAAGTGTGTGTGGAAAGGGCAGAAGGAGGAGAGAAGGCCTGTATATTTTCCCAGCTTTTGTTGTGTCTTATTTTAGTTCAATATTTTTAATACCCTAGCTTAAATTGCCCTTAGCTTTGGATTTATGAACCAGGTTATGCTTTGATAAAATAAGCAGTCCTATGTACTTACAGGTTTTATTAAAAAGATGAGCAAATAAATATAAAATGAAATGGGCATATTGCTAAACTAATCCAGTACAATTTCGCTAAACTACCAGAATGGAATAATGCAGCAATCAAAGGCTGCTATTAAAACTGAATCCATAAATCAGTGGATTCAAATTAACAATTCACCAAATTAAACCAGCAGGTAATCAAATTCAATGATAGGGTTGATGCTAAGAAGAATTGCTCTGTGTTGGTCTCATTGGAAAAACATAGGGAGAAGCCAAGTCCTTTCAACTGATGATATAAACCAGTGCTTTGGCCGGTACAATCCTTCAGCTGGTGAAGGGCAGAAGCACATGGGAAGTAGGTGCAAATGGGACATTAAATTAAACCTTTCCTGGGGATGTGCCTCAGTGCAGACAAATGCAGAAAATTGATTTGCGTGTATATCTTGCATGAAATTATCAGCATCTGCAGCAAATGCATGGCCTCTTTAGGTCTTGTTCTCTTCTCCCAGTCCTGCTCTTTTACCTTCAGTACCACTGAATCTACCAGCAAGCTTGCTCCGGAGACTGATTGAGCTGCAGGCAACCCCACTTCTCTTTAGACCTCTCGGTGGTTGAGAAAGGGGGAATTTCACAGCCTCGTGTTCCCTTCTAGGGTACTGCTACTAAACATAGGAATGCCAATCTCTGCTACAGACCCGTTTATGGCAGAAAGGGGCATGTATGGGGGAGGGAGGAGAGCCAGAGACCATCATGCTCTGTAGTGTCTTGAGGTATCGCAGTAATGCTTGGAGGAGTTTGGGGAGAGACAAGTTTGGGCTGTTTCCCACCTCCCTTGCCTCTGGTCAGGTGTCTGCGTGAAGCAATATCCTGCATTGCCAGCATGATCCTTCAATGGCACAGCAAAGGCAATAATAAATGACCTTTTCACATCACAAAACCTGCTCAGTTAGCAGTAAGCGTATGTTCTTTCAGAGATACTCTGATAGCAGCATGAGGGCAGAGAGGGGGAAGCCAGCCAGGAAGCCTGATGTCAGCCTTCTAGCTGAGGTAATGGACATAAAAAATCTCTATATGCTGAGAAGTCACTTTAAGAAAAAGTATTAACCTAATTAGCCCATTTGTCTCTTCTCTCATCAAGCATCTTTCTAACAACAGTTATTTCCTACCTTAAATTAGGGAACTAATACAGGTAATGTCATAACTTGTGTTTTGGAGTTATTAGAACAAGTTGTCTTGCTCTTTAGAATAAATTCACTTCAAATTCTGTCTGCAAATTTGTCCACTTCGTGTCCGTATGGACTAGGGAATTTTATTGTGCTAAGCTGGCATAGCAAACCCCAGATTCCGAAACAAATCTATGGACCTTTAGTAGGAATGTCAAAATAAGGCAGCCAAAATAATAATGAAATTCAAAACTGAGCCTTTATTGGAAAGTGGGAGTTCACTTTCAGGTAGTGCAGGAATTGCCTTAGGGAAAAGCAGTCACAGGGAAGTGGCACACTAGCAGCTTCATTCATGTGTTTAGGATGGTTGAACAAGGTTTGATGCAGTTTTGGTTCTAAAAAAGCCTGCAAGTATGCTTGCTAGCCATTTCCCATCAGAGCCCTGTAACTTAATTAGACAAATTTAATTAGTTCAGTTCCATGCAGCATTACTGATCTCCAAGAATTGGAAATTCCTGAATCTCTTTCAGATATTGGTGACACAATGGTTAAAAATGCAATCTGCAGGCTTTTGCAGATCCCTAGTTAATGCAGAGCTGTAGGAAATGCCTTTCTTCAGCCTTGGGCTGTTAGTCAAAATTCAGATGCATTGGGAATGCCACTGAACACTACAGAAGAGTGAGGGCTATTTTAGATGTGAAGTCTTTCACTTGTAAGTGCCTAAATCCTCTTGTTTAAATGGTAACTTGGTGTTCCTGGATTCAAGGATGTGATCTAGTAGAAAATTACTAAAATCATGCCAGGTGCCCAGTTCTGAGTCAGTAAAATTCAGCTCCAGAAAATCTTGATCCTTGAGCTCGTCTCTTTGAGCTCTCCATCTAGCAGAAATATTAGCAATTACCTGGCAGAAGATCTTCAGTCTGAAAGAACTGGACTCATTTGGCATTGTGCAGTGCCCTTTAGGACTAGACACTGTCCTGGGCTTTCATCCAGAGGTTTCGTCATTGTGATGTTTATGAAGAAAAATCGTAATGCATCTATTATAAGAAAAAGGTAGTCCTAAGATTTCAAGGTTAATTAAAACCAGGCTGATAGTGGGGAAGATCATGAGCTGGTGTATTCCTAAATAGCCAAGAAGAAATTTCTCAGGAACGCAAGTGCCAACCTGATATAGTAAAGGGAAACTACCGAGTGCTCACCTGGGCAGAAATCTTGGCCAAGATTGCAAGAGGTGATTAGCTGCTTAACCAGTGTCAAGACATCATCGGCATTGTAGGGCTGCTCTGTATACAAATGCAGGCATGCGGTACTATTTGCCAGAAGATGGCACTCAAAGTATGGCATGCTACATGTTTTGGAGTCCTGTCTCCTTGCTCCTAATCTGTTGGGTAATAGTTTCTGCACATGCAGACCTACAGCTGACAGAGTTCTGTATAATTGGTACAGCCTAAGGTTTTATAAGCAGCTACATCCTTATGCCTAAAAGGGGTCTGTGATCCAGGAAAATGGGGGGTGGGGTGGATGTCTGCAAACAAGAAGTCACTGCTGCAACACTTATCTTGGTGGCTTGCAAGCTTGCTGAGAGATTCTGGGTCTTGTTGCACCATTCTAGCATCACTATGTATCTCTTGGGGAGAAGGTTCTCCCTTGGATAGCACAGTTCCACTGCGGCAGAATTCCTCTGTCTGCAAATACAGATACAGTATTGTCAATGCTTATAGTTGCACCTGGAATATAACAGGTATACTAGCTTCAGGACCTCCTAGAATAATTGAGTGTGTGTGGGCAGAAATAGAGTGTTTTTCTGAATGAATAGCAGTTTAAAAATGAAGATGAAAAGTGTAATTATGACTGAGATGAGATGTATCAGACCTAAGGTGGAGCCACAGCTCTTAGCAGCAAGAAAATATTACCAACTTCACAAAGTGTCTTATCTGTAGAAAAATGACTTTTAAGGAAGGGGCAGGGAGGGAGAAACCTGTAGAACTGTTCTTTCTGCTTTCTCTATCACTGTTTGATGTAAAGAACATCAGAGAGCTTATGTTAATTGCTAATGATCTGCAGAGTGCAAATAGTTTTATGAAAGCAGCAGTTTTCAGGCTATGGGCTCTCTGTGTGTCCATACCTGACTGAGAACGAGTCATGAACAAGGAGAGAAATAGCGCTGGGACTCAACAGCAGGTGAGGTCTTCAGTGAGTTACTGGTGGCCATGCTGGTCCTGTTGCCCCAGGGTTACTATGCTGCTTGCTCCTTATGCATATGTTGTGGCATAGGCTATTCTGCATGATACCTCATTGTAAATTGGGTCTCTTCAATCATACGTCTATCCACAGATAAAGCTATAGCAAAGTAAATTAATGTTGAGAATATGCTATCCCCCACCTTCTTTCTTTATTCTCCGGTTGGGCTGCTCGTGTCCCTTCCCAGAAGCGCACACCTCTTGCCCTGCTTTGGTTGTGCTTCTACCTATAAGCATGACCTAAGCTAACTTTTAACTTAGGCAGAAGAAGAGGCTGCAGAGTATCTCCTCCCTCTTGTACCCCCCCGGTCATGGTTTAACCCCAGCCAGCAACTAAGCACCACACAGCCGCTCACTCACTCCCC